>MU826583.1:0-15622 GCA_029204205.1 Desmophyllum pertusum
TTAAGTTCTATGATATAAGAAATGCATTTTTGGAGAAAAGAAAGACAGTAGCAAAGATAGCTTTCTTGAAGACCTAAAGCCTCAATAGGTAACCAGAAGTAAAAGACAAATACCTATAAAACTACAACAAGGTGTTTACGGTAAGTGTCTCTTAATTTCCCCTCCGCAACAGACGGGTTACTGTGGAATCATGATAAAAACGCTTTTTACTGTGGTGGGTGTATATAATTTTTGCTTCAGAAATCCGTAATATAATTTTTCAAAGCCGGTCGTTTTCTTAGAAAAGTCAACCGAAATTTCCGGAATATTCGCCGCGCACCAGACATCACAGCTTGCCCTATTCGTACCCGAGGATCGTTATAATATTATTTACTGACTGAGAAGCTTCGGAAAGCTTTAAACTGGGCGTCTACTGCGTCCGTATGCCGAATGCAAATTCTGCCGGGATTATTACCGGTAGAGTCGACAAATCCAACTTGAACTTGCGAGGAAGACATTCTTCGCTCATCACTAGTATACTTATCTAAGATCGCGAGCTCATGTTTATAGCCAATGTTTCACTATACTAGTCGCCATGACATACAGTCGCCGTTTAATATTTGTGTCGTCGCGCAACGCTTCTCCCAAATATAAACTTGCTGGGGCTACTGTACATATAGCTTTAGCTTTCCATCGGAAATTATATCAGCAAAATATAACCATTAAAAAAGAAATAGCTGTTTCGGTTTTCGCTAAAAAAAAAAAATAAGAAGAAAAAAATAGCTGTTTCGCTGTTTCGCTGTTTTGTGGTTTAGCACTGTCCCTCAAAAAGGTGCAAAGCGACTTTCACATGACGTAGCCATGTTCAGGGTTGGTATGGGTTGTGGGGGGGGGGGGGGGGGTTTGGGGAGAAAATTTGAGATTTCAGGCTCTGTAAAGTGCATTTTTGTGGATCCTGTAGATGGTTTTGCTAAACATGTGTATGTAGATAATAGTGAACAGAAAAACACTTTTATTATTCCATTCCTTTTTTTGTTTTTACATTTGCTGTTATCCATATCATCAGTGTTCACTTGACTTAACTTGCACTTTACATTGAGCAAGTAAACTCAAATAAACCCAGGTTAAAATCAGGTTTAAATCAAGCGTTTTTAATGGTGGACACATCATGCCATTATATGAAGGTAATACCACTGACCGTCATGAGCCCAAATGAAATTGTTCAATGTTGCGTTCGATGGAACATCCAAGAGTTTTTTTGTTGAACCCAGGAAAGTAAATAAAAATATGTTAGGAAGAAAGATAATGCAAAAAAGCATGTAGCACCACGATTGAAGACTAACAGCACAACGAACAGCTACATGTAAGTCTAAGCCATGATTTGTACTAAAATGCAAACAGATGAGTTTAGTAGCCGGCGTGCCGAGGATGACTAGCCGAAGCCCCCCAACCCAGCTAGGTAGCTAAAGATAAGGTGGGATAAGGGACCCACCCAACCTGCCACGGGCGATAGCTAAGTGGAAGGTGTGCACCCAGGCCAGTAGTCCAAGTTTATTTATAAGGGGAGGGTAGGGGAGGGAAAAACAAACTTACAAGGGAAAAATAGATAGCGTGTCTAGCGTGCTACTAGTACAAAGACTGGTGTAACAAAACACATGCACGTAAGTACTGTTCATTTGAGACCTGATATGCCACAGATGGCTACACTGATAAAGCACAGGCACGCAATTGTAAACGATTCACATGGGCACTAAGTGCTGATAGCGATACCATGTTAATGGAGCTAAAAGCATCCATTGTTTGGATATCAAGTTCGTTGGAATGTTTGTAACACATTATGTCGATTAAACAGCGTCTCTGAGGCCAAGATATATGATAGACAATAATGCTAAGCTCTTGTAGTTAACTATACTTTACAAGTAAAGTGAACATTAACAACACATTCGCTCTCACATGCACAAACAAGAATTTTCGAAGAAAATATAACTTTTTATCAAGCAAGAAAGCAGTTTTACCTGCTTTCTTGTTTGAAATCTATCAGATTAGTCACGGCAGTCATGCTGAAGTCTGATGTTTGCGTATAGTGCCCACTGTCAATTTTCTTGCCTCTGAGCAGTCTTTGAAGATCATTCCTCAATATAAAGCCAGAGTTGAATAAGAGGAAAAAAACACGACAACATAGGTACGAATCGTTGTTGAACCATCAATCGCAGACGTTCTGCGTTGCACCATCATCATTCGCAACTATTCTAGTCACAGTTCGACAAATTGCGTGAGTCAAAATGTGATATTGTGACGTAATGGTTGTTATTTATAAATCTTCTGCGTACAAGGAAGTGAAATGCTGCACCAACACGAAAAAGTAATGTATTTCACACTAAATAAACAGCAGAGTATTCATGTTCAAATCAAAAGAAATAGCTTGATATGAAATTTGACCTAACGGTGACCCTGGTTTATTACAGCGTTGCAAAATCTCTTCAAGTCACGGTTAGACGTGACCCCATGACGTAATCGTCCTTATTTATAAATCTGCATTTCTCAGCAAGTTTCTGTTTTTCTCAGAAAATATACGGAAAAGATACACAAAATGACAATTATTTAACAGGACAATATTCATAAAATATCATTTAGGCAAAGGATGACCCTGGCGAAATGTAACGTAGCTTGATAAAAAAAAATTGATCTAATGGCTCTTCCAGTGTATGTGATGTATGCAACTCACAGACAAGTCAAGTCACTATTTGACGTACGTGACCCTATGACGTAATCGTCCAAATATAAATCTGCACGTCTCAGCAAGTTTCTGTTTACATAAATATGCGAGTCTGAGCAAGTTTGTGTTTTCCTTTACGGAAAAGAAATGTATTTCACACAAAACAAACAAGACAATATTCATGACCCTGGCGAAATGTAACGTAGCTTGATAAAAAATTTGATCTAATGGCGCTTCTAGTGTATGTGATGTACGTACACAACTCACAGACAATCTCTTCAAGTCACGATTCGACGTGACCCTATGACGAAATCGTCCAAATATAAATCTGCACGTCTCAGCAAGTTTCTGTTTACATAAATCTGCGAGTCTGAGAAAGTTTCTGTTTTCCTTTACGGAAAAGAAATGTATTTCACACAAAACAAACAGGACAATAGTCATGACCTTGGCGAAATGTAACGTAGCCTTGATAAAAAAATTGATCTAATGGCGCTCCCTAGTGTGTCCACCCAGTAGTGAGTACAATTATTTAATATTTTGACGAGTCAAACTCACCGACGTTGCGAAATATGTAGGCTGCTCCGATGTGTTTACGCGGTCCTAAATTAATATTTATTTGGACCAGTCCAACTTTCACATAGGCTCGATTTCTGCCGCTCTCTCGAGTCCGGGCTTCGTTCTTCCCCGAGAAAATCTTTCACAAGGCGAATATATATATATTTATACTCTCCCCTAGCTCTCCTCCTAGCACTTTGGCGGAGTAGGGGTATAAGGTGAATCACGACAAAAAAAAAACTGAAGCTATTTTACTAACCGGGTGTGCACCCAAATTATGCCCCAAATACTGCCAGGTCGATAAATTATATAACAATCACAACTTCAAAAAGGTCTACATTGTCCTGTGCTTGGATCCCAAGATTGTAGTGGAGTAGTATGGGTGGTGGCTAGCTTGGCAGGGACTGTTTGTATTATTGAAGCAGGTGTCCTTATATATTGGGTGTAACAGTTGCTGGACCATCGGCCAAGGGTTTGGATAAGCCAGGGAGGCAAGCCGGCCTCTGCAGCGGTAGTTGTAGCCCCAATGCGGAAACTGTGTGATGCATAGGACTCTGTGGTGAAGCCTAAATGTTGGAGCAGGAGGCGCAAGATAGAGGTGACTTTGTCCCTGGTGAGAAATTGCCCAGTTGAGAAGAAATAATACAGCTTAATGGTTGGGAAACTGACTTGATCAGAGAGCCAAGAGGCAAAATAGCGTAGCTGTAACTCTGATGCAGGGAATGGATCCCATTGTCTGGAGTAGCAGAAGGTAGTGTACCTGCGAATTCCAGCTTGGTAGGCGCGGCGTGTGGAGGGTGCGATGGCCTGAGACTGTAGGAAGGCTAGGCAACCAGCCAGAGGGTCGGGGCTGAGGGAGGAGCTGCAGTCTGTTCCAACTCTGCCTGAGGGGCGAGGTGGCGGAACCGGGACATCTGAAAACGGGACAAAGCGCCAGCAATTGAGTTGTCAGTGCCGCGAATGTGGGAAACAAGAACTGAAAATTGGTGGAATGCAGCGCAAAAGAAAATTGACCGGACAAGGTGCATGAGGAGGGGGTCGCGGGAAGAACCCTTTGCCCAAATGTCCACAACTGATTGGTTGTCACAGTGGAATAACAGTTTTTTGCCCCTCCACAGGGGACCCCAAAGGAGGCAGGCAAGAGCTATGGGGTATAGCTCCTTCCACTGGATGGAGCGATCTGTCAGGTTAGGAGGCCAGGGACCATTGAGCCATCGGCCATGAAAGTAGATACCAAAACCAAGACCTCCAGAAGCGTCGGTGAAGAGCTCAAGATCTGGGGATCTTGACCAAAATGGATCGGGAATGATGGCACGGCCGTTCCAGAGAGGTAGAAACTTCAGCCACCAAGCTATATCCCGACGAGCTTCAGTGTTGAGTGATATATGATGGTGGGGAAGGCGAGCAGTTGTACTCAGGTCAATCAAGCGCCAGAGGAAGATGCGACCAGCTGGGATGATTCGACAGGCAAAGTTAAGTTTACCAATGAGGGAGAGGAGTTCCCTTTTGATGCATTTCTTACAAGAAGACCAGGCCTGAAGTTCAGCTAGCAACTCAAGAGAGTTTATCGGGAGGTAAAGAACATTCCATGAGGTTGGAGTCAATCAGTATACCAAGAAACACCAGTCGAGTGGTTGGACCCTCCAGTTTATCAGGGGCCAAGGGGATGCCTAGATGGTCAGCGGTTTTAACCATGGTTTGGACTTGAGATGCACACAATGGTGACAGTGGTGGACCTACGGTAAAGTAGTCATCGAGGTAGTGCATGAGAGCTTGGATAGCGTAATTGTTCTTCAGTATCCACTCAAAGGCATCGGCTAAACAATTAAATAGGAACGGCGACGAACGGAGACCGAGAGGTAGATGAAGATCCACATAGAATTTTCCCTGCCAATGCATGCCAAGGAGGTCCCAGTCAATGGGGGACACAGGACATAATACGAAAGGCGTGCTTGAGGTCAAGCTTAGCCATTAGAGCACCGGTGCCAACTGAAGATACTAGGGCTAGGGCTTGATCGAAGGAAGCGTAATGTAAGGTGTAGTCCTCTTTAGCGATAAAGTCATTGATGGAAGAGCCCCGGGGCGAGGAGAGATCCATGATGATACGCCAGGAACCATCCTTTTTTGGAACAACCCCCAGGGGTGAGCACTGCAGGGTTGGAATAGAAGGGAAAAATAGATAGCGTGTCTAGCGTGCTACTAGTACAAAGACTGGTGTAACAAAACACATGCACGTAAGTACTGTTCATTTGAGACCTGATATGCCACAGATGGCTACACTGATAACATTCGGATAAAGCACAGGCACGCAATAGTAAACGATTCACATGGGCACTAAGTGCTGATAGCGATACCAAGTTAATGGAGCTAAAAGCATCCATTGTTTGGATATCAAGTTCGTTGGAATGTTTGTAACACATTATGTCGATTAAACAGCGTCTCTGAGGCCAAGATATATGATAGACAATAATGCTAAGCTCTTGTAGATAACTATACTTTACAAGTAAAGTGAACAAAATAGCCTTGATATTTTTTGCTCTGGATACGTTGCTTTCTGCGGGCCAAAAATGATACTTTGAGATAGTGAACTAGGATGATAAAGCTGAGATTCAACATATAAATATGTTTAGAAATACATATACTAGCAGTTATATAGGCCTCTGAAGTTGACCCTAATTTTATCTTGAGCTAAAACATTCAAAGGTCACTATTTTCAACGGGTGAGTGTGGAGACTCAAAATTAAAATTATTACATTATTTTTATACCTGAGAGTAGATTAAAGGATTGTTTTATACATAGCCAAAGAGGAAACCAGGACTGCTTTTCATTGTTGCGTACAAGCGTCCTGAAATCGCACAAGTATTCATTGTTTCCGACGGGATCGAGCAAGCGCTATTTTGAATGCTAAATGCCAATGCAGAAAAAGTATCGTGCATAAATACATGTCTGTAAAGAGTCGGCTGAAAAAGTCACACAGATACAACGATGCCTACATCACAAAGGATTACGCTAAAGCAATTCAAAAGGAAAGAAAAACTTAATAACAGCCATGTTTGCCGCGAAAAAAATAGGGTTGGAAGCCAAAGTAATCAACCGTAAACTCTTTATTAACAATAAAGCTTACGACATCAATACAATTCCAGCTGAATTCCGACCAGCTGTGGCATAAATCTTCCCGACAGACGCAAAAGCATTGTTTGTTCATCGGAAGGCACAAGAACTCTTTAGTAGTAACTATGAAACCTAAATTTGGCTTTTTCCGGAAACCAACCTTTCACAAGGTTAACGTATTTAATTAATGTATGTATACGTGTGTGTGTATGTGTGTGTAACAATTTTATGTCTTCATATTATGTGTTTTTGCTTTTGTCGCCCATTTACAGAAAAGTTTTCATTCTGCACTAGCGCCGATCCAAAACAATGCCACCATCATGCAGAGGGAGGTTGCAGAATTGTTTCTTATTTCATTTGAAATGAATTCAACTAACGCCTTCAATCTGGAACGAGCGTGAAAATTACGAGTGGGATTGGGGAGAGATGCTGAAAATACGGACTGTTGCCTTTCCATACAAAAAATCCGTTCAGAATTCTGCGTTGCTGGAGAAACGCAAAATTCCGATTGGTCCGTTTTCGATGTAATCTGTCATCGGACATCATTCTTGTCCCCGGAGGCATAAACCACAAACAGTGTCAAACATCGATCAGTTCGCGGGCGGTAAGACAGTCCGGACTTCGATAGATGCGCTTGCAAGACAAAAGCAGGGAGTTTTTGATCGCTGTACTTCGGATTTCGGAAAAGGCTTTAGTCCAGTCAAGCGACACGATGTCGACCAAGATCACAAAATCAACAGATTTTAAATAGGAAAGGCAACGATCCTTGTTGTTATTCCGTTCGAAAGCGATGAGCTGATTAACTCGAACAGCTGGAAAGCGTCTTGTTTTGCTCCACCGGGATTCTCGACTCGCCAAATTTTGCTTGAATAATAGCAAAGTTCTCCACCTTCAACGGACACGAAGAGCAAACTTTTGAGGACAAACGAGTTCCTCCGTCCACTGCTAGCGGAGACCGTTTTGTCATGCGGATTAACAAGCAATTATCTGAGGAATAAGGTCATTTAGGATTTCTCGAATAGAGCTCAGTTATTAGGCGTAGGAGGCTTCAACAACGAATTTTTCGCCACATTGCCATGACTCTAGAAACGAATACCCGCAGACAAAAGATGGCCTATAAATATCGGGGGAAATATCGCTTCCCCCTGGCCTTCTCGCGAAGTGAAGTGAACTGTCACGTTTATGGTATTGAATTCACTGTATAGTCGGAGCTGTTAAGGTTACCATATACCTTCAAAGGACAGAATTGGTCCAAAAACACGTTTCCACTTAGATATGTAGTTTACATGATGACCTTTCATATAAAGAAAATTCTATGGAAATCCGATAATTATTAACAGAGAAATACAGTGCGAGAGACTTAACCGGAAGTGAGGTGTGAGTGGAGTGTGAATACTTCTCCCGCTGTTTTCTCAAAATCTATTTCGGGCCGATAGAGGCGTCTTTAAAGAGTTACAACTCAAAGGGAATTTGAGCGATTGACCTCAAATTTGGACAGTATCTAGATTAACATATAAACAACAAAAACGTGTCGGGAATTTTTTATTTCGGAAAACTTTTTCGTTGGGAGCTGTTTCCGCGCGATCACTACATATTTTTTCACCCTATTTAGAAAATGCTCTCTATCTTTTCACTGCAATTGAATATGGGGAATCCCCGACACATTTTTTTAGCGCTTTGGGTCCGGAAACCCGAGAACAAATCAAATTAGCGAAATATATAATTCGCGCAGAGTTGTAGCTTTCAAAAGCTGATTCGGACCCTTGTATTTAGACATCGCGAAAAATTTGACAATTCATTTTATTAGATAATGGTTAGTATATTTAGATAGCCAGCTCTATAAGCTTTAATTTGATATAGGGTTTTAGGTATCTGGAGTTTAATCCGGACGCGCTACATTTTTTAGACTTGAGACACCCCTGAAGGTACACGGTAACCTTAAGGAATTTTTGACACTTTAGAGGAAGCATCTGACGCCCTGGTCGGAACAAATTTGTTGTATGAAAAGGGGACAGTCTCTCTTTTCTCCCCTCTTACGAGGCTCGCGCGTGGATTATCGGCGCTTCGCGCCTCTCAATTCGCACGTCGCGCACAATATCTCGAGAAAAAGAGAGACTGTTTTGCAGTCTACAACGATATAAGACTATAGATGCAGTCTGTTATATTTATGGGGATGACAAACGGCTTTATTAAAATCCAAGTTCTCCAAACTGTAATGGTATATCTGATTAAATACCATTGAGAAGGTGACAATAGCATAATATTTTCGCCCTCTATCTTCTACCGGGCTTCTATCATTTGTCGGAGCAGATGGCCACTTTGCTTGTGCCGTCAAATTCGGGAATTTCTGGCAATCGACCTTCTTTCCAGGACCTGGATGAAGTGAACACAGTGTTCTTCGAATACGTTTCTCTGTATTCTCATGGCAAGTCGCTATCTGCCGCTAAAATTTCACAGCATCCTGAATAGTTTTGCTGAGCGCCCGGCTGAGCGGGAATCAAGATGTCATTGCCGGATCTTCGAATAATTTATCAATTTTAGGCCATTTCTGCATCCCTTGAATCTGTTTTACACTACCTACAGCAACAGTGTTCGGTATCTATCATTATTCAAGCCTATCAAAAGTCTAGGCCACAAATATTGCCTTTTTCGCATTTTTTTCTTGTCTAGAAAACGTTGTGTTCTTACAAAACCTTTAGCCTAAGTACAATTTTTGCCTGAGTCATGTGGGGTCTAAGGTGACGTGATCTATCTTTAGCAATGGCGCACAGCGCTATTAAAAAATTATGTAATTCGTACAACCTAAATGACATTTGGCACACTTTACACCCTGATTTAACTTGCTTCACGCGGAGAAACAAGTCGTTAAAAATACAGAGCCATTCAGATTACTCAGTTTTTAATTTCAGAAGAGCTCCACACTTAAGCCAAAAATGCGAAATTTTACAAGCACCCGAAAGCGATCCATCCAGGTATAACACAGGTATATGAGTGACGGGGAGGTGCGAATGAGGTCAAATTTTTAGACCCCCAAAAAGTCCAATGGCCCAGAACATAACCTTTTAAAAGTCCCTTTTCTCTCTGCATAAGAAGGTCTTCACACAGGTCTAGCCTACTGTCACTAAGGCTATGTTCAAATTTGCACGGATAGGCCTTCCGTTCACACTGTAACTGCTATCCGGACAGGTTTCGGACCGCCTATCCGTGCAAGTTTTGTACCTGCTCCAGGAGCAGGTACAGTTTTAGATCCGTAATGGTCTAAAGTTGTACTGGCACAGTGTGAACAGGTTGAACGGTTCCGTTTTCGTACCGGCGGTCAACGCCATTTTTAAAGATTTGGGCATTCTGCGCATGATTTCAATCTGTCTTGACTGTTATGCGCATGAGTAAAAATGGTAAAAATGATTGTGGGCCGGTACAGTGTGAACAAATGAAAATACAATACCAGGACAGTGTGAACAAGTGTAAAACTTGCACGGATCCAAACTGTACCTGCACGGATCCAACCTGTACCGGTACAATGTGAACGAAGTCTAATACAACCTGTATACCCGAGTTACCCCCCCCCCCCCCCCCCTGGCCCCCTCCCCTGGGGTAGAAATAAATATTAAACTTTAAGAAACATCATATTTTGCAGAGTTACTTGTAAAGGAAAAGGTTTTACGACTCCTTGAAAAGGAGGAATCTGCTTTTGAGAGAATTGATGATTTATGGAGGGAAAAGATTGATACTACAGGGATTACAACAGTCCGGGAGCTTTTTTCAAGACATGAAAAAGAACGAGGTCCTCTGTCTTCAGACGACTTATATGATTTGCTCCGGTCTCTGGCTTATGTTGACATATTATGCAGTGTTTTTCCTTCAGGTAAGTTTTTAAATTATAGTTATATAAGTCTGAATGTAACTATAATAATAATAGTATTGATGTTACATTCACGATTCAGAAATTATTTGTTTTGCTGCGAGCTTTATGTCAACAAACGTACAATGTATATAAGTTGAGCCAATAAAATTCAGCTGTTCCCACGGCTAACCATTTCACCAAAGCGCTATCCGGAAGGGTAGGGGTTATCGTTTTCTTGGAGAAAAGGAAAATCCTAGCCTCCAATGCAGACTTTCTTTGGGCTCGTCATGCGCTCCTCGGAGGAGGAGAGATTGCATGACGAGCCCAAAGAAAAGTCTGTATAGGAGGCTAGGAAATCCCTGAGGGAGGAAATTCCCTCATATGGATATTTTCTGGAACCACACATTTTTTTAAGTGGTTAATATAGAGCCCTACTCAATGAAAACAAATTGTGGAAATAAACTTAACTCAATGTCGTACAGCTAGACCGACTAGATGAACTGAGTAAACATGGTAAATAAATATACATTATACATTCATGTGAATTAAATGAATATCATCGGTGACTGCAAAATAAATTGCTTTTCATGGAAGAAAAAACATTATTTCGGTAGTGAAATTGACTTGGCACTGAAACAACTGGCTGTAGTAACATGATATTTACATGAAACAGGACACATGATTATTCTTTTGATGGCTGATATACACACGCAATTTTAAAATACTACAAATCTGGCTGTTGTCGCAAATCTTTTGCCATGACGAAAAAACCATCCAAACATCGTAACACATTGTGTCAGGCGGTGTTGGACACGCGTCGCGAAGCATGCTGGGAGAAAATCGATCGCGAGCTCATTTGCAACATGTCGGCGAGCAGTAAACATCTCAGCTCTCCGCGGTCCGATGCATTTCTTGAAGAAATCTGCTTGTTGGACACTGAGTTGGAGGAAGAGGTCCCAAGTGGAGCAGTGTTTTGAATAACAATACAAGTAATATAAAGAAATAGCAACATATTTTGGCATCTTGGCAATGATCCTCTGTTGTCACGAAGGGCATTTAGGCTGCTAAAACCTATCAAACAATGGAGAAAAAAAAACATGATCAAACATGTGAAAAGAAACGAATATAACTCGAAAACAGTAGTGTGAACTCGTGCTGATCACTCCCGCGAAATCAAAAGTACATGTTATGAAACACGAAAAAAGCTACAACTTCAAGTCCAATTTTGACCGTTAAAACGGTGGGGCCCGCCTGGGCCCACCGACCTTTTCATGAAACTTAACTATCCAACTACATTTCTGTGTAAAAATAATCTAAGATACTGATCACCAGTAGCAAAGAAAATGCCATATGTGTACCCATGTTACACACGAATGATAAACAAAGGTTTCCAAGACAACTCGGTTTTCATTGACAAATTTTGATACGAAAAATGCTTACCTGAACTTATAGCTTGAACCATAACTTGCTGAGGTAATCCTCTAACAGATCCCCGAAAATGATGAACTGAATCGCTCGATAACAGAAGAAATCCACCGAAAAAGGACGAGCTATCCTCACTCTAGCCTGCGAGCAGGCTCTCATTCTCGCGATGAGCACGGAGTGCGATCGTGATCCTTAGTATTGCGTGACGTTCGAGCGCGGAGCGCGATGGAGTGGGTGATGAAATGACTCTCATTTCATCGCCCACTCCCTCGCGCTCCACGCTCGAACGTCACGCAATACTAAGGATCGCGCTCCGCGCTCATCGTGCGAATGAGAGCACGACACAAAAATACGTCCGCCATTAGTATCGCCCAGCTGACGCATGATTGGACGAATGTAGTTGCCTGACATTGTGTAAAAACACAGAGTTGAATGTAACCGAAAGAAGTTGATTTTCAACATGAATGCGTAAGTTTCTTAATTTCATAATTTAAAGTTTTGAAACGATTAAATTCACCAAATGAATACATTCCGTCCTGCATTGCACAAAATTTGCTAGTTTCACACAAAATTTGCTAGTTTTTGCATTCCGGAATGGAAACGTCCTTTATTGTGCCTTGACAGGGCTGTCATGAAGCAGCCGGCTACACAATGAAACTAGGCTGTTGTCTTTTAGTCATTTTCAAACTTTGGGTAGCCGGCCATCTTCACTGCAGTTCCCTGCTAGCAGAGTCTCCTTTTTAACGAGTGAATGCTTAGCATGAACGAAGTTATAGCGTATAGCGGACAAATTTCACTCGCTCGATCCCTCGGTCGATGGCCACAAGTTGTAAACAATAATGTATGCGTAGTACGGTAATTTATGCATTATCAGTAAACAAAATGGCGTCTGGCGCGGATCTCTTCTATTTTTCAACACGGTATTTTCACTCCTACAATTACAATTAGACACCTTTTTGGAGTTCGAAATTGAAAGAAATAACCCTAAATAATACTCGACCGCCCAAAGAGGAGACATTTAGAATATTAAAAGTGAGTCACGTTTGAAGTTTCTTCGATCGATTCAAGCTCTGATGAAGACTCAAGCTGTCGAAACTTTTAAAAACCAAGCTGCGGACTTCAAGACTTAGGAAAACACTTAAGTATGTTAAATGTTGTATCTTCTTTATACCAAGTGTATGAATAAATCTAATTTATCTGAATCATTCTATATTTTCTTTTGTACCACTATGGAATTCTATGATATTTTCTTTTGTTTGCATCTGAACTATAAAAACCCTTCAATGCTTTTTTTCCAGCGTATATATTTAAAGCGAACTGATATTACTACCTGTGTTTCTCATACTTGCGGGGGGGGAAAAAAAAAAAAAAAAAAAACCTGCCTCCACCGGATTCGATCGCGCGACCTTCGATACGCAGATTCCTTTTTTGACTCACGGGGGACACCCATGGGAGCGACAGTACAGAGGCCCTGTACTTTTGCTCCGCTGAACGAATGAACGACTATCGCGGGCTCAAATGAGATTCGCCGAGGACACCTGATTTACTCACCAAAGGACTGGTTTCAGTGGCTATGTTCATCTTTTCAATTCATGGATCTATTTAGACGCTCGACAGTGTTTTTTGGCTCACCCCCCATATTTCCTTGGCGCTGGCGAATGGACTCGCATCGTTTGTTGAGTTATATTTTATAATTAAATACCTCTTAGCTAGTCAGCGCGATGGATGATGTTATCATATGCATGTATGTTATTTTAGTTGCATGAATGGTTGAAATATTAAATTGTAAAATATTATTATCGGAACGACTGTGTGAGGAAGCGTTGCATGACGCTAAGATTTACCTGTCATTTTCATATGTTTTTTTAATAGGAGAGCAAACCCATTTTGATAATTTAACTGTAGCTAATTTAGTCCAAGAATTACAACTTCATAGATAACTGAAGTATTTTTCTTTCCAAGAGTTTCGTGTATGACAGAACTGAAGACGAATGAATGTTTACATATACAATTAATTTTATATTGTGCGTGCGAAGCACAGACTACACAAACAAGATCAGAATGTTTTTAGGCTCGATTACCAGCCGCTGTTCGGGAAAATGCGCCCACGCTCATCCCCCGAGCCTAAATGTTTTGAAATGATTGAAATATTTTATTTCACGAACAGCAACATGCTTTAAAATAAAACTCAAACCAGTTCGAACATATTGGCCGAATATTTAAACGACGTCTAAAAAGTTAGTTAATGAGGTCTATAAATCAACTTATAAGCAGGTCAGTCTAAGTCGCTAAATGTTTTTTTAGTCTGTGTTTTATATATACACCTTCTAAACAGGGTTAACGTTTACTGTACGGTTATGAGCTTAAATATATACATTTAGGTTGGCCAGTCAGTTTAAAATCGTTTTGGGCCATGGTTTTGTTAAACCCTGTGTAAACCTTGTTTTTAAAAATATTCGGCCCATAAAGTTGGCGATTATCGCCCGGGGATTATCGAATATCAGTGATTAAAGACTTTTCGTTTGAGTTTCCCTCCCGACCAACACTGATTTGGACGTGAATACGAAATACACCGGCTTGCGTGAATGCCGCGCGGAATCTTATTGTTTCTGTTTCGAGGAATAAATCGTTTCATCAAAATCCCTATTCGAGTCAGACTCAAAACTCGAAACTCGATTCTCAAAAACATCGAGGACGAGACTGTCAACTTACATTTACCCGGTACTACATTTACCCGGTACTACTGCATATTTCTATGTTAATTAATTTCTTTACTTTTCCATTCACGAGTTGGCACATAGTGCCTTTGATTATGATGTAAAACATAGTTATGACGTAAAACATAGTTTTGTGTCATTATGGTGTGGGACTTTTCTCCCAAGGGAATTATATGTCGTTAGTTAATTAGTAAGCCATATGTCAACACAAATTTAATTAAAATGTCACTGGTTGAAGGCATGCTTTACAATGGGTTGGATTGCCGCCTGTCACCTCTCTCTCCCCAGTCGTCTCTTGAGGCAATTGTATCTTACAAGTCAGGCTTATCACAATTACTTAGAGGAAGGTTAGAGCGTCAGTCAGTTCTAAAATTAAATTTGGCAAATGTAAAATCATTTTACTTCTCGTACATCGCTGTAAGATTTCATTCAGCAAAATTCATTTGGCTAATATTCTTGTTTTTGTGCCTAATTTATGAGCTAAAATCGAAACACATCAATTAGCGTATTCTGTCAAAAACAAATCACAGGATTTAGGGAGCCTCGGAATACCGAAAATGAAGGTCAATGACATTTGAAACTTATATAAAGGAATAACATCACGCTAGCATTTAACCCTGGGCAATTATTGCTGTTCATCTAGATGGGGAGAATCTAATCTGTGTGTGTAGCGGGTAGCATGTAATTCACGCGGGTCGCAGGTAATTTACCTCACGGAATTACCTGCGGACCCGCGTGAATTACCTCTACCCTCTCACACACAGTGCACTCTAAGACATTCTCCCGCATCTAGATGACCAGCAGAATTGCCCAGGGTAATGCTAGCGTGATGTTTTTTCCTTTATATAAGTTTCAATGTCATTGACCTTTCTTTCGTATTCCGGGCATCCCTATCTGTGATTTGTTTTGTGAACAGATACTCGCTAATTGATGTGTTTCGATTTTACGGTCTCATAAATTAGGCACAAACAGAATATTGGCACCTGGAAGCAAACCAATGATTTTGCTGATGAAATCTTACAGCGATGTAGGAAGTAAAATGATTTTACATTGGCAAATTTATTTTGAACTGACTGACCTCTACCTTCCTCTGATTATTGTGATAGGGCGGGGGGGGGGGAAGCCTGACTTGTAAGATCCAATTGCCTCAGAGACGACTGGGGGAGAGAGAGTGACAGGCGCAATCCAACCCGCATTGTAAAGGGCATGCCTTCAACCAGTGACCTTTTAATATAATTTGTGTTGCATATGGCTTAGCTATACTTCGACATATA
>MU826584.1:0-15578 GCA_029204205.1 Desmophyllum pertusum
TTTTTTTTCGTACTTTATAAACGTTAATAAATTACTCTCTTACATGTATAACCATAACACATCGTTATGTTCCATCAAATAGACCTTTCTCCGCAAAAATTCAAAATGATTAAAATTAAACTGAGCTGGAAAATCAATAGCGCAGGCACCTGAAAGAAGACCACACCTCTTGTTTTGGTAATCGTATAAAGTTTCGTTAGGATTAGGTTCTACCCTATTGAGTCTGAGACAAACGGAAGTTGCATTACAGACTGGGGAAAATTTAGAGACGTTTTGTATGACTGGGGGTATACGCCATACAGTAACCCCAGTCATACCAACGTCTCTAAATTTTCCAGTTTTTCAACTTCCGTTTTTCTCCGACTCAGGTAGAACGTAACCTAACGAAACTTCGTACGATTACCAAACAAGAGGTGGGTCTTTCAGGTGCTGGTATTAATTTTCTGCTTAGTCTAATATGAATTTGCGGCGGCCATTTTGGAGAAAGGTCTATAGAAGAAATCCCGAAATGATAAGGCTTTTTTTAGAATTCGAATCTCTTTCAGTGATGAAAACGAACCATTGGTTAGCATCACGGGCAGTGATTTGCGCTCCGCAAACCAGGCGACATTGTTTGAAGAGGACAAATATCACGCAACAACTGAAAATGGCAATGGCAAGAACAACAAAATCTCTTTTAGATGAATTTCGAAGATGACAACGAAAACCATGGCAGCATTTGAGAAGTGATTTACATTCCGCAACCCAGCGACATGTTGAAGAGGACAAACCTACAGAACAAGAACATGATTATGGTATGACACAAATGTGGTTTTCAATTGAGTGTCGAAAGTAATCGCTTAATTGATTTGGTTTTGCTTTACTACGCTCTGTGATTGGTTTAAAAAACTCGCGCCACCTCCTCAACCAATCAAATGCAAAACCCAAAACCAAGCACGACTTGGTCACACGTGTCTTCCGCGCTTGGCGCCGGTTACGTGTATTTGCGTTGAGTTCTTATTGGTTCATTGTGTTGTTTTCGTTTGTTGGGATGGGTCTACGATGACCAATTGAAACCGCTGTATCTCATCAAATGGAAGAATTCCGAAATGATAAGATTATTTTAAGAATTAAAATTCTCTTTCAGATCCTTCAGATGAATTCGAAGTTGAAACAAACCATGGCAGCATTGAGAGTGATTTACATTTCGCAAACTGGCCAAGATGTTGAAGAGGAAAAACCTACACAACAAGAACATGACAATGGTAAAAAAACAAATGCGGTTTCAATTGACTGTCGAAAGTAACGTTGAATTTCTTTTGTTTTGCTTTACTACGCTCTGTAATTGGTTTTAAAAAACTCGCGCCACCTTCTCAAACAATCAGATGCATAACCAAAACCAATCGCGACTTGGTCGCACGCGTTTTCCCGCGCTTGGCGCCGGTTACGTGTATTTGCGTTGAGTTCTCATTGGTTCATTGTGTTGTTTACGTTTGTTACGCCTTGTTCCTGCCATAGTATAAGATGCTGTATTTTTCATTTACCTCAATCTGGCTCTATGTCTCACAGACTTAGTAGAATATGTATAATTCTCGTTCAGTGCTACTTGTCACAGTTTTGTTATTATATATAAATCAAGAACGTTTTCATTTTTCGTTGCCGTATTTCCTCGATCAAGCGCCCGGGAGCGTTTATTTCAAATATCGATTATTCCCTCGGTAATCTCCATGATTGAACAAACTTTTCTTAAATCATACAATTTTATTTTTGGCAAGAAAACAGAGAAATTCTGACTTTTCAACATTTTCTTGCAACTTGTCACGCAACATTGTTGCGTTTCAAGTTGAAAAGCGGCGTTGCGCGTATTATTACCCGTGATGCAAGTTGCGGCAACATGTTGCGCGATGTAGACATATGCATGAGTCGGTGCAACTTTGTGCATCATGTTGCCGCAACTTGCAACACAGTGATAATACGCGCAAAAACGCTTTTCACGCATTTGTGCGACAATGTGCAAGGAAATGTTGCCCGTATTACTTGGTCATTATATTAATTAATAATTAAAATTTATATAGCGCAGAACTGCTTTTTTAACGGGAAAGATGGGGCGTTTAATCGAGGAAATACAGTACAGTCGAAGCTACCGTAACCGGACACCCTCTGGAAGCAGAAAAAGTGTCCACAGCTGGAGCTGGTCGCTTACGGGAATGTATAAATACAGAATTTGTATGAGATTCAAACGGGGTTTTGTCAAGGCGGCCGTAAGTAGAGCTGTCCACTTACGAGAGTGTCCGCTCAGAGAGCTTCGACTGTATATCCATTATAACTTTTGAAAACATTCCACAGTAAAGAGGCTCTGTTACGGTGCAACTATAACTCCAACCAAGGCCACCCAAACAAATTATTTGCAAATTGTCCAGTGGCATTTGAGTGTTACAACAATAAAAATGGCTACACATTTATTACTTCCGTAGTGTGCAGCTTGCTTAGATCCATAATTTGTGGGAAATCTATTGTTAACACCCGAGGTTTTCATTTGCTGATTTGCACATAATTTTGTTGGGTGGCCTTGGTTGGAGTAGTCGCTGTAGTGTCATTGCATCACATTGGTCATGCAATTCATGAGATTTTGTTGTATCTTTTACAGAAGATCCCACTAGTGAAAATGAACTATACAGAGCTTATGATCACATGACAACATTACTGTTGTTCGTTGGTTACTCACGCAGTCGACACAGCTTAGTGTCTTCTTTACTCGACGCGCATCCTCACGTGATAGTCGCAGATGAATCATACGCGCTCAGAAAATGGGTGCAAAGCCCAGTTTGGAAGACAACAAAATCCAAGTACGATTTCTTCGACACAATGATGGGAAGTTCAGTCTCTTCTTTTAAACATGGTCGAAGATCTCGCGATACGAAAGGAAGCGCTGCAAATCTACAAATATTTGGTTACAATATCCCTGATCAATGGCAGGCAACATACGATCGACACATACAGGTATAATATTGGCACATACAGGCAATATTGGAACAGTTTGTTGCTGTGTCACCGCGCGTGTATCACTCCCGGTTCCCACCCTCCTCTATGTACTTTTCCTAATGCGAAATATTACAAAATGCTGCGAAATGTTTTCCTATTTCTCGCGGTTCCTGCCGCCACCTTTTATCCCGCTCCCCGGCCTCTCTTTTCCCGCCTCCCGTAGACTTCCCGCCACCTTTACTCCCGGGTTTCCTTCCCCCCTGTTCGACATGTTCCCTTCCCCCACTCAATAAAATTCTTGCTTTAACCCTTTCACTCCCAAGATTTCTAAGTTCAAAACTGAATAAAAAATCTTTAATTTCATTTTGCAAAATTGTCAAAAACAAACAGCACCACTTGAAAGTACTGCTCAATAGCTTTCATTTAAATGGTCACACAAGAGGGTTTCATCCACAGACTAAAAGGTACAACCACATTTATTGACTTAAGGTTTGACTCAGGGAGTGAACGAGTTAATTATTCTCTCTCTCATTTTTTTTATAAAACAAACTCAAGGTTATGGGAGACAAGACCGCATGGGACACCGCAGTAATGCTTCGTCAAAAAGGCACAGACGCAATTTATGAGATGGAGCGGAAACTCGGAGTGAAAGTCAAATTCCTTCACGTTGTTAGAAATCCCTTTGACAATATCGCGACGTTTGTTCTACGTCACAGAGAAATCCAGGCGAGGACCGCTGACCCGGACATTAAGGTATCAACGAACGATGCTCATTTAATTAATTAAAACGGCCATTTATCACTGACTAAACAATGGTCGTTTTCGTCAGCAGATTAACGCAAGTGATATCCTGGATACAAAGATACAACTTTACAACAACTGGGCTGAAGGAAGCTATGTGGCACAGCAATCCTTCCCACAAGACTTCATCAATGTTGTCAGTATGGACGTTGTTAAAAAGCCAGCGGGAAACACTCCGGAAAATATGCGATTTCCTGGCTATCAGCTGTTCAGAAAAGTATATCCAGGACTGCGCGGCCATAGTAGACCCAGTCCCTTCAGTTACCCGGCATCGCATTGTATGGACGGACGAACAGATAAAACAGAGTGTACACAATGATGAGAAGTTTCCATTTTTTGAAAGGTTTACATTCGAAGACGAATGATATATCGTCACGTTGGCAGATATTTTTATTTATTTATTTATTTTTACGTGCAGTCGAAGCTCTCGTTGCGACCGCTCTCGTAAAGCGACCAAGCTCTAGTTACGATCACCATTGGAAACCCGGTTGAATTGTCACTCAAACTCTGTAATTAAAAGCTCTCATAAACGACCGCTCCCGGCATCCATAAGCGACCGCGACCACTTTTCAGGCTGGTCGTTTCCTTTGTTTTTAAGCTCTCGTCGTAAGTGATCCACTTGTTATGCTACACATTTATGAGACATTGTATTATTTGCAATCATCTGAATAAGAGAAGTGTTTTCAATCTCTGTGGATTCGTGACCTGTACATTGGCTTTAGTACATTTCGAAAGTGGCCAGCCTTTATTGTTTCAGCGCGTGGTCACGGACAACAGCCCATTCTCGTAAGCGACCAGCTCTAGTTTACGACCACTTTTTCGAATTCCCGAGTGGTCGCTTACGAGAGCTTCGACTACTTAATCGACTTTAAGCGAAAATCGAGGCCGCGGTGTAATCACCAGCAATAATGCCGAGAACACTATCGCCATAATAAATTAACAAGTTGTTTTGTTGTTTTAAAAATGCAACAACACCACATCACGGCTTGCCCTTGTAGGAACGCTCACATTCATTTTGACCGAGATGGGCCTGGAACCAACAGTCTAAATTATAATTACCAAAAAAGATTGTTGTGTTTTCAACAGCGGACGGTGTGGTGTAGTGGATAAGGCGATTCACTTCAAAGCAGGATGTCGCAGGTTCGAGTCCTGGTAGGGAAAGTTGTTTCCTAAATAAAATGCGATTTGAAACTTAAAAAATATTGGATTAAGCTTAAGTACAGAGGGGCAGTAGGAATATAGAGAACATAGGAAAAAGGGGAAGATTCAGGGGGGAGGCAAAGAGAACATAGGAATTAGGGGGAGAGAGAGACATAGTCTGAGTCAGGGGGAGGTGCAGAGGACATAGGAATTAGGGGGAGAGGGAAGGATAGTCGAAATCAGGGGGAGGTACAGAGGACATAGGAATTAGGGGGAAAGAGGCATAGTCGAACTCAGGGGGAGATACAGAGGACATAGGAATTAGGAGGGAAAGAGGCATAGTCGAACTCAGGGGGAGATACAGAGGACATAGGAATTAGGGGGAAAGAGGCATAGTCGAACTCAGGGGGAGATACAGAGGACATAGGAACTAGGGGAATAGGGAGGTATAGTCGAACTCAGGGGCAGGTACAGAGGACATAGGAACTAGGAGGAGAGGGAGGTATAGTCGGAGTCAGGGTGGAGGTAAAGACAACATAGGAATTATGGGGAGAGGGAGGTATAGTCGAACCCAGGGGGAGGTACAGAGGACATAGGAACTAGGGGAATAGGAAGGTATAGTCGAACTCAGGGGCAGGTAAAGGAACATAGGAATTAGGGGGAGAGGGAGGTATAGTCGGAGTCAGGGGGAGGTCTATCCGGGAGAGGTAACACAGGACTTGCGGCGAACCGAAATCAGGGGAGAAGTGAACATAGCAATTACGGGAGTTCATAAAATAAAGCGTTTTAGTAGAGATAGTTCTTGAAAGTTAACTGCTTTGCATAATTTATTTACATTTCTTTTTTTCCACTCAGAAAAGTTGAAAACTGAGATCTACGAATCTTACAGAAAGGCTAGCTACTACAGAACGTGTTGACATTTTAAATTAGTTTTTTAGGTAAATAGGCAAAAACAGAAGATACGTTCAAATGTCAACAGTTTTAAAATTAATTTCAAGTGAGCTATTGAATTGTTAATTACATTCATTTCCTTACGAGTAGTATTTTGATGATCAGTTTTCAGCGTAAACCCGCGAGTCGCGGGTTCTAGACCCGGATGGGGGGGGGGGGGGGAATTCGATATAAAAGTGACGGGGGTGAATCGTCGTACCTTTTAGGGTTAAAATTCGTGGTTTGGTACCACTTAGGGTGTTAAAATCTAAAATTGTCTATCGTTAGAGTTATTCCGGTACCTTTTAGGGTATTAAGCCGGAAATATTGTGACAAGAACTAGTTTTGTCTTAGAATTGATACCTCTTAGGGGTGAAAATTAATTTGAGCCACGCCCACAAAACGAGATTCTGGTACCTTTTAGGAGTTCTTTTCAAAAATTCCGACGATCACCCCCGTCACTTTTATATGGGAGTCCCCTCGGGGTTCTAAACAACGTCTTCTAACACGCAAGCGCAAGCTCTAGACGGCTATTTCATCCACCAGGTTTACCACTGGCTCACTAGTATCGCTGCCTCTTGAAAACAGCGGCGATGAAAAGCGCCTTAACCTCTTGCTTTTAAACAAGGATTTTAGTGCCTTGTTAAAATCTCTCCTGAAGAAAGTATACAGAACAGGATTTGTGATAGACGTAGCATACCTAACGAGATAACGAACACGTGCGCTGGAAGCTCCAGCTCTTCCACATTGTACATTACCTTGTACAACAGCATCAAATAAACCATGGCAACCAACAAATAAGGAAGATTGTTGCCATGAAGCGAACAAAATCAAGCACCTTTTTTCCATAGCAGCTTGTCGACTGACATGTGGCCTCGAGAAAATGCTCCTTTTGTTTTCCTCTGATTGTAAATTGATTTAAAAATAACCACAAAAGCATAAATCATGAATGCATACGGCAGCAGGAAAACTGCAACGATGCAAAATATGACATATCCCACTTTCAAGTTAGCTTGGGTTCCTGCATCCTCCATGTTGACCCAAGCGAAGGAAATGAAACGCCACAATACAAGACACCACCCAAAACGACTTGAAGCACTTTAATAACTGTTTTTCTGGTCATCAATCGATGCGTTACTGGCCAGATTATCGCCAGGTATTTCTCTGTAGTGGCAGCTAGTATGTGATAGCAAGCTGATATGGCGGTCAAGTTGTTAAGCACGCTCACCAGAACAGCCATGTAATATCGAAACTCGAACGACGTGATAACCGGTGTGAACGCGATTATGATGAAGAGAGGAATGTTGATGATTCCGGTCATGAAGTCGCAAACTGCCAAGCTGAAAAGGACGTAGTTTGGCGCAGTACGAAGCTTTTTTCTTCGCGCAAATAAAACCAATACCAAGCCATTTGCGATAACGATCAATAACGCAACAGGAACTAGTTCAGCTATTGCTTGACTATCCAGGGTCATGACGTTGACTCGAGATGTCGCGTTTGTGTTGTTAAACATCTTGTTCGTTGTCTCAATAATTTTTCTTCGACTTCAACTGCAAGAGTCGGACGTGAAAATTAAATTACGATCGCATTTGTCGCGTATATTCTGATTGGTTCTTACGCCGCAAAAAAATCAATTAAGCATAATTATCCATTATAGCCTTAATTTACTTGCACCTGAGTACGGAACTCAATGATTAAAAAGCTTCTAAGAATAATCGGTAAGAGAGACATCCTGTCGGACATTTTTAGCTGCAAATAGACTTCAAATTATTGGATTAACCAGGAGAACTAGGGTTGTGTGAAATAATTAATTCCTGCTTTTTTTTACATTGAAAAACGTTGGTTAAGAATATCTGAAAGCGGCCAACGGGGACAATACAAAGGATACCGGATTCCTGGTGGATCTATTCAGCAAATTTAAGAATGAAAATACAACAAAGAGAGGATCTCATGACCTGTACGCGATTGGGATAAATTTGAATATATTTATTTTCCAATATTTTTGTCAGGCACGGCCTGAACTTTCTCAGGGAACTAACTCCGAAAGAATTAAAACGGTTACTTAAAATAATTGAGGTCATTATTGACCAACCAGAAATGATAAAATGGCGTAACTATACGTACAGCTAATTGACGAATGTAGAAAGTGATGAACGAAGCCGGTGATTGGCTTGGAGTGGAGAGCAACTGAAGATACTGACAAGCGGTGTTCGCGAAAAGAAACCCAGAAGAAAAAAATCGCGAGCTGAGCTTCAAATATCGGTCCACTGGATTGCCCCACGCACAGTCACTGAGGGTATGAAGCTGATTTGGGAGCAAAGTATATTTAGACAACTGAGATGGTGTTTCGCCAGTGGAAATCTCTGATCATCACAGTTTATGAGAACTATGTACAGATTATCATTGAGAATGTATGTAAACTACGGACACTTAATAGGCTGACATATACATGGGTTATATAAGAATTGTACAATATTCATCTTCTGCCCGACCTGGAGGAGAGGAAACGAGAAATCGCAATCCAAAAATAAAGAGAAAACTTACTTCGAAAGTTCCGTATATCCACACATCAATCTGCATGTATCACCACGACCGATAAATTAAATTACGATCGCTTTCCCAAAATAATCCACCTTAAGCGTATGGCGACATCATAGGTTTGGGTTTTAAACAAAACATTAGTTTGATTAGTTGATAATTGAGAGCCTAAAGACCTTAACAATGTTAACAATGGCCTCCTAGGCAAAATGTCGCCGAGGAAACAAAAGAAGGATTTAAGAGTTTCATCCGACGTCATTAAGAAATGTGAATATTAGTATTAATAACTCTTTCAGTCCCAAGAGCAATATACGAATTCTCGTTACTAGCTTGACCACATACATTATTTTTTGATGTAAGGTTCAGAGAATTTGGTTGTCTGTACAATCAAGACAATATCTCCTAGTTGATTTATTGTCTTATTCCTCATCACCTGTCTGGCTTGGACAATGTATTGTATTGATATTGTAAGGGGAAATTGGGGATTTTGATTGCCTTGTGAGAAATTAAATGTTCACCAGTATTTCTCAAAGCAAGAAGAAGAACATGAACGGCCCTACAGGTTTTTCATTTGTTTTTTCGTGTGGTCGTGAAGTTCGATGAAGAGATATTCACTTCTGGCAGGGATCACTGAATGAGAATGATTTGCTCACTTTCTTTTTAATCTCCTTTGATTCGCTAAAGAATTGTTTACAAGAAACATTCTCAATGTTAATCTGCTACATGTAAAAAAATAAAACATGAACCTAGAACTGATTTGCTTCGAATCACCTCCCCGATCTTCTTTGACGCCTTCACTAGATAAAGATTTAGGGCGTTCTCACCGACGCGCTAGAGGAGCTAGTTTAGACGACAACTGTTCTGCGCGCGCTCTGATTGGTTAACAAACAACAACCATGCTTCCTAAATATTTTGTTATAAATACTTTTTCGACATCCGTTAAAGTGTACGGTAAGCTCAAACTGGAATTATTTACTGCGGTTATAAATTACCCAATCAACCATGTATATGTACTTGTCGGATCTGAATGACAAGCGGATAAAAAAAAAATACAATTACAATGGAAACGGCTAGAAATTTTCGTTTTAAAATAATAAAACTTCGAGGGGGGGGGGAGATCGAATTTAATTTAGAAAAACTCCTTCAATTATAGCCAAACGATTTCTAGTTTCAACCATAATATTTGCGTATCAGATCTTACTCGTTCGAAGTAACTAGTCAGCGTTTGTGAAAAGCTTATAAAGAAAGAAACGAGATTATGAAGGCCCCGTCCGGCACCAACGTATCCGTTTTTCGTTTTGAAAACGCAAAAGGTTTCTTTCCGTTTTTCAAAATTTATCCGTCCACACGTAGCGTGTCTCGATCGTTGTTTTTTTGCCCATCCACACGTATATGCAAAAACGACTGGGAAAAACGTGGCTTTCAAATAAATGCCTCTAAAAAGGCATGCGCGCCACTGAGTTTAGCCGAGCCTGCGGAGTTGTTTGTGGCTTGGTTTATCGCTTTCCTTTTGCTATGTCTTTTGGAAAAAAAAAAGAAAAAAAGATAAAATTTTTCACAAATGTCGAAAAACAAGAGGCCGCGAACTTCCTTTTGGTCAAGCCAGCAAACGCATGCGCAGTTGAATTTTTAAATGTCGACGCTTTTGACGTCATCGTTTTCCCGAAAAGTTCCGTTTTCCCAGGTGTCCACAACGAGATGCACACGAAAAAGGCTTCGCTATACCCCGTGGCGTTTTCAAAAGTTATCCACTTTTGGAAAGCCGTTTTTTCAAAACGTTTCCGGGGGTTTCGGTTACCGTTTTCATCGGATACGTGTTTCGACGGGAGGTGAAAAAAACGGAAAGAAACTTTTTTTGCAGTTTTTCAAAAAACGAAAACGGATAATACGTGTGGACGGGGCCCTGGCTGAGTATACAATTAGCACTGATAATTTCATTAGAAAAAATAAATATCGCCGAACTTATTTCAAGATGGTCACTAATTCTCATGTAAACTTTTTCTAAATCCCAAATTCACAATCTTCATAGATTAGTTTAATTGGTTTGAAGATACTTCTTTGTGTATCCCATGTGTACAGCTGAAAAACTATAAAGCTACAGAGAGCAGTCAGTGTTCCAATTTTGAGAAAAAAAAAATGGAAATACATCTTATGTGGCCTAATTAGGGCTAGCTTAATCTTCACGATTCAAGGAGAACCACTTCTTAAGAAGAACTTTTGGCAAAATTAATGTGAAACCGTGGGGCACTCACCTTTTAAAACCGTTTTCCATCTTCTTTAAAACCAGTGAGAAAATCTTGCGTGGAATATTTTTCAATGTCATGCTTTCACTTCAATCCAAACCGTCTGCTATTGCGGTTGTTTTTTCAACTACGCTAAAAAGGACGGGCGGACTGCACAAAGGACAAAAACCATTATCTAGCGTTCCATTTGTGCGATTTTATGGCAACCGGGGGGGGGGGGGGGGGGACAGCACTTAGGACCGTAATTAACTGCATCGCCATTATTCCAGGCCGTTTTTTCAAGAAAAGCGAAGCCGACACAAAGCGGGAAGCATGTAAGCGTTGTAACACGAAAATTTGTACTAAAAACCAGAAAACAGGAAAGTATTGGCGGTCCATTGTAAAGAGATACATGCAGCAAAAACAGGAAACGAGATACTCCTTGAAAGGCAGATCAGAGGGAGCAGGAAAGTAATAGTGAGGATGTGTAATTTAGAGCCGTTTAATACACCAGAGAGCGCGATCGTGGACTAACCGGTGTTCAATACAAGTATTTCTCAGAAAAAACGGCTGCTTGCAAGACTGCCCGAACCAAGAAAGGAAACGCTGGTTGTGTCAGTGTTTAAAGTGTATGTGTTGGGCGGGCGAGGGAACGCGAATCCATCAATTCTCGAGGAAGTTCGCGAGCAGCCTACCGAGAAGGGGGGGTTGGCCAACCAAAAAGTTATAAGTAACCATGCCAGACGCACGAACGAAATTAAGCGAGAATTCAGGCGAAATGCAAAAAGATAGGAGAGACGCGGTGTGAGATGAGTGAATTGTTCATTACATCATGATTACAGTTATTTTCCGCAGTGTGTGCACCGCAAAATATACTGACCAGGTAAAACGGACCAGAGTGACAAAAAAACTGACAAGATTCAGAGTTTATTTTATAACCTCCGTTCACTCCCAGAGTCAAATCGTGAGGCAATAATTGGTTTGTACCTTTTGAGTTGGGATGAAAACCTAGTGTGTGACCATTCAAATGAAAGCGGTGAGCAGGGGGTACTTTCATGTAAGTACTGTTGGTTTTTGACAATTTTGCCCAAGCGAAATTTAAGAATTGTCCCTCAGTTGAACGTTCAGCCGCATTTTTAAATCACGGCGAGCGAAGAAAGTGGGGGAGGGCAACCTAGGATGGTGCTCTCAACATTTGTGGCATAAGGCTGCCAAAAACGAGCAGGGTTTTTTTTATGACTATGAGTCAGCTGTGCTAGCATGCTATTAATAATATATTTAGTATTTATATGGCGCAAATAACATATGAATATGATCAAATGCGCAATTTACCTCAGCTCCGTCCTCTTGTAGGAAAAATTATTCTGGAACGGCGGAGACTTTTCCTTTTTTTATCGAGTTTGTACCTGAAATAAAGTTACATTAAAAATAATAATACTAATCGCAAGCATTTGATTCTAAGTAACGACTCAACTGAGTATGTTTGTGAAGGTGTTCATCGCTATGAAAAAAAACCTTATCAATTACTATAAAAGCTGTTCGAATAATCATTCTAATGGTTATGAACATTAACTATAGAAAAATCCTTTTACAAACTGCCATAAAAAATGTCACAAAATCGTTAAAGAATTTCAAAGTAACGCCCACAGCCTGCGAAAACTGGTAAATGTTTTTTGACAGGAAGCAAAGACAATCTTAAAAAAATAAAAAATTTAAATCGATCTTAAGTTATAATTTTTAGTGTGGATGTAAACCCTTAGGTGTGACCATCATATGAAAGCTCTGGAGCATTCCTTTCCGTGGTAAATTGTTTATTATGCCTACACAAGGTGTTCTTACTTTAGTTGTAGATGAAAACCACCGTGTGTGACCACCCCTCCCGTATGAACAGTACTTTCATGTGTGCTGTTTGTTTTTGACCAATGCCACACCCCCAGGCCCTAAATCTTGGATTTCATTACCTACTTGTACTCCGCCAAAGATAATAAAACTCCCCCCCCTCCTGCCCTACTTTTCCCCCCCCGCGCACGCGAAAGTTCCTTTTATAGAACAGTAAGAGATCCACCGTTAAAACACGTTCAATTACCGCACCCATCCCCACCTACCCCTTCCCCCGCAATAAGTACTCCCGGGCCAGTCCGCTTTATATTGTGCTCTGCCCCGCCTTGCCCCCCGTCCGGCGATCCTAAGTCTGCTCAATTCGACCTTACAGCAAAGGATGTTTATCAGTCAGTTCAACAATCCCCCCTGTAGTGAAGCTGTCAATGTCAATCTATCTTCCGGCTTCTCGTGTCCGCCCCACCCCCCTCAAACCCTTCACTCATAACCGGTACAAGTCAAAACATATATGTAATTCTCCCCAATTTCCTTTGCCTGCTCTCTTTGTTCCGGCGCCCCTTCCCGCCTCATCACCAGCCCCCGTGCCCTTCTGTCCCTCGTTCTTTTTTAAGGTCGCCCCCTAGGGTTCATCCACAGATTAACAGTTCGAACCAACCTTGTCCCGCATACTGAAACATTACACTTGACAGTACCTGCTCATAGCTTCATTGACATGATGGGTCACCCACTCGCATACGGACCATAGCCCGCTTCCTTCTTGGACGCCCCCTTTTACCTCATTAACATAAGGCACCCATCAAAGTACCCGCTTCCTTTGCGTCCCCTTGCCCCCCCCTCCCAAGGCTTACCTTGTCACGATAACATTGGCGCGACTCTGGCCCCTGGATTCCCTTGCCTCGCTTTGTCTTATTCCCTGCCCCCCTTTCCCTCAAACCAAGTTTTAGCTAACTCTGTTGCCGTCTGCTGCACCGCCCGCTCGCGGGCCGCGCGAGGGATGCGTAAGTGTTGCTCGCGCGTCCCCCCTTCGCGCGGCCTCCGTTCCGTCCCAGTTTGAGGCGAACTCCCGCCCCGCGACGCGCTGCGCGGTGGGTGTTCGTCCCGCCGTGCTACGCCACCTGACGTATTGCTGGCTCGTGTCGTGTCGCGTCGTCTCTGCTTGGTACCAGCTCGCCCCCTTTTCGCGTCTTTCCCTGCGCTTGCCCCCCTGCCCTTGTTCCTGTCTCTCTTTCGCGGATTTTCACGTTTAAGGTACGTCACGTCCTATCTCCCACACTACTTGAACCTATGCACCGTTTCTCTAATCTTCTGTCACAAAATCGTTTTTTTTAACCAAAAACTAACCCATTGCTTACATCCTACCAGTAAATCGCTGCTTTACAAAATTGAACGTAAATGGGCCTCCATCTTGACATAAAGCGTCAAGCTGGGTTCCGACCGGTCGACCCTTCTCCCCCCGACGTCAGTGCGCAGGAAGTTCTTTTTTTTTAGCGCCCCCACCCACCGCGAGCGGAGCACACCTGCCCGTGACCGACGCCAAGCGCGGGAAAACGCGTGGCGACCAAGTCGGCTGGTTGTGCTTTTGCCTCTGCTGGTTGAGTAGGTGGCCGCGCGTTTTTTAAACCCCTCCTCTCGTAGTCCGGCCAACCAAAGCAATTCGCGATTATTCGCCACTCACACTGAAACCGCTTAGTGAATAGACGTTTCTATTATTCTAATGACGTCTATAACCATACAAGGACGAGCAAATTGTAGCGGGAGGCGCGGATGGGGCCAGCCGAGTCCATCCTAACATAACTGTCATTCGTCCTTCGTAATTACTAAGTTGAGTGTTGGTCCGTGGGCGACTCGCGGCATCCGAATAAGCAAATGATCGGACCACTCCAACTCCCCCCCCCCCACCCCCCCTCACCCCAATCGTCAGCGGCATCTCTCTTTTTTCAAGATGGCGTCTGATAATTCATCAAGTTAAAAACATTAGTAATCATAAACCGTGTCGGAGGTTGGATACTCGTTTCTATTAGCCTAGATTTTCGCTTTTTTCTCCGTTACTCCTTAGTTTTTTCGTTGAGAAGCTATATCACAACTCGCGCCGTGTTTTACGCCTCCAACACCCGAATTCGTCAAAATACCGCTGCGGTCGATTTCAAATCTTTCCGGTGTGTTGGACTGATATCCCGATGAAACACGTCTCTCGGTTTCAATATTTAATTTCAAAACCTCGACAAGAGTAGATAGCCTGTTACTTGGAACTTGCCTGTTGCAAATTAAATTCATAAACTGATAATTAACTAAGCATTTTGTAAACTAATGTCATTAAAGACATACACATGAAAGCCAGAAGCCACTGTTAATTTCAGCACAACATTCGTGTCAAAGCCCATTATTTCAAGCTTTTTTCTCTTTTCCTCGACTATCTCGCAAAAAGAATCATTTCATACATTAAAATCCAGGTAATATTATAAAATATGAATAGTATGGTGTTGTAAGTTTATACGGATTATCTTGCGCGGAAATTCGGAAAATAAAGTAATCGGCCGATAATATAAAAAATCGATTCATGACAGTTGTAGCAATTTTTTATTTTTCTCCGACACAAAACCAAAACAAAAAAATATATATATATATAATATTCTCGACACGATCTCGGACTATGTCGTCTGGAACCGAGTAATTGTTGGGAGCTATTTCTTGATTGACCACAACATGAAAGTGTATGGCGATAAACAAATTTAAACACAGCGTTACAGTTATAAATCCAAGTAACTAAACTAAATTAACATGTGGAACAAACCTGAATTTGTGAAAGTAGTTCATTAAAAAAAAATTGACGCGAAATATTTTCTATGTGACAATCGCTTGTCAAATCCCATCGGTTACTTAAAAGGTTTCATGAGCATGAATAGAGAAATCATACCGACCAACCATAACATTTAATATGCTCTGGGCACTCATTAAAACAGATGGAATCATATTGGCTCAGTTTCATTTAATTACAACCAATGTCACAACAGATGATCAAATTTAAAAAAAATAATACGAAAATCCTGAGATTATAGCAAAGACGAAAGCTATTTACAAGTTGAGTCTCTTATAATCTATTAATGGAAAAATACTTCTAAGCCTAATAAAACCTGTGTAGAAATACGT
>MU826585.1:0-15508 GCA_029204205.1 Desmophyllum pertusum
TCAACATTACAATGAACAAGCTTTGTAATGATGAATTTTGATTTGAAAATGAACTGATTTTTTTTGAAAATCGCCATTTTTGGTGGCAACCGAGTCTTCACGAATCGTAGCTAGAACTCAGAATTGGATTGCTACTATGTCACAGTTCTTTCAGTAAAATCCTTGACGATTTTTCATGCAATATGAAGTATAAATAAAACAGAATTTTGCAGGATCACGGTAAAGTCCAGTGAACAGTCTCTTTCAGGGGAAGCCGTTACCGAAGTGATGTCACCAGCAGTCCCGACCCATATTCCATGATGACTAAGGCGGTCCAAAACGTGACGCGCCTGCCTCCAGTTCCCGCCAAAATCCCACTGCGAAATGTCTCGAAATTTACGAAGTCCTACCGACGTTTTCGTCCACTTGTAAAGCTCAAACTTAAGAAATTTACTGGAAACTTAAGCTTTGTACTCGGAGTATGCAATTAGATAATGTTAATATTTGTTATCGCACCAAGTGTCTCAGCTCGTATTTTGGTTTACCACTGGCTGTTTTCTTTAACGTTTCCTTACATACTTCGCGGCCATTACTCTTGAATCTCTTGCAAAATCAAGGCAGCGAAAACCGGAATTGGCGCCGATTTTTTGCGTTTGACCGCTTTGGGGGTGGGTCCCTCCGAGTCGGTCCTCCCAACACCCCATGACTGCCCCGTACCCCACCCCACAGGTGAAGCGCAGCAAATGTTAATTAATAAACTCACAGGCAATACTTCGATAACTAATCATGTTTATTGTTATATTGGTTTTTCAATCTTTCCTTTTATCGAGGGTAGTCGCGTGTAATTGCTCCATCTCGCGAGAGATCTTTCCGTTCTACACGACTACTGTATTGAGCGTCTTGAAACAAAATTGGATTTCTGTCAGTTACATAGAAACATTCAGTGATTAGATTGGGAGCTAGAGCCAACATACTTCTCAAACTCAATTAATAATTCATCAAGTTAAAACAAAGGAAATCATAACCGTGTCGGAGGTTTGGAAACCCGGTCTTAATTAGGCCTAGATTTTTACGATTTTTATTTCTCCGTTTACTCTTCAGTTTTTGTTTCGATTGAGAAGATATATCAAACACTCGAGACAGTGTTTCATCGGCTAATCCAAACACCGTGAATTTCGCTCAAAAATACATCCGCTGGGCGCGGCCGTATTTCTACACTCCATTCTCGGTTTGTTGATATCCTGATGAAACACTGGTCTCTCGTGTTTGATATATTACTATTCTAAACCCTTACTCTAAACCTCCTCTCCGTATCGGCCTCCCCTGTCCCTAGATATCCGCTGTAACGCCCCGCAGTCCTCAAAATCGGCATTCAAAATCCCAACAGCTTGCGCCCGAGGAACTGCTCTCACAACTGAGGGCAAAAAAATCTGTACCATAAACTCGAAATGTTTCTTAAAATCTCAAATCCATCGTGGATTGAACAGTTACAAAAGTTTTAATAAGCCTCCGAACTGCTCTCAATATATTCCCTTAATTAACTCGAGGCGTCTTAAAATCTCAACATCCATTAAAATCCAAACAGTTATCGAAGTTGTCAAATAAAGCCTCTGAACCTCCCGGTCCAACCTGAGCAAAAAATCTTACCGCTATAAGGCTCGCATGTCGCCAGAGCCAGCGATACCGATGACTTTCTCGACATTGATGACTGCTAGGCCCATGTCACTGCCCGTGCGTGCTAGTCGCTGTGCACTCGTATGACCCACTCGATGTTTCTCGGGGGGAGGGGGGGGATGGAGGTGGCTTCCAGTAATGGACGCAGTAACCGTGCTTTTGTGTGACAACCAGCTCACATCACCTGTTAGGGTTTGGGGCGTCAGTTTCACTTGAGACATCCTTCCAAGTGAAGGTCCTCTGCATAGAAAGTCAATGAACAGCTTTAATCTGGAATCTTCTGCAAGTTATGATTGATCTATTCCTAGGCAGACACGTTTCTTTGTGGGCTCGTTACGCAATCCCGGGGGACGGGGCAGTGTACTCCCTATAATGGACTATAGCGTGGGGGAGGGGGGCGGGGGGGGGTAGCTCCGCCCGAAAAGGGGTAATCCTTTTCAGACTGGAGGTATATAAAAGGGTAGGGGGTGATTTTTTCATGTGAGTTTGTGTGATGAGTTACGAGGGTGGAAAAGGGTATGGTTATAATGGCTTCCACTGTACGTGGCGTGACAGTGAAGGTTTTATAGGTACGTCAGAGGGTATATTTAGTCAGTGGTGACGAGTCAAACTGTTTCCATGTTTAGGTGTTATTGGGAGGTGGACTGCAGGTTTGAAGTTCTTAGCCATCGTAAGGATCAGCTTCCTTCCACTATCCTTCTGGGGATAATATATTGTTCATTAAGTTCATTCCAAGGGTTATAGAAAAGTTAGAAGAGTTGCAGTTGTTTTCTAACTGTAAGGTATGTCAAAGGGGTACCATTTTATGTCATAATTTCCTATCCTCAGGTGGAAGTTATATATGAAAGGGGTACCTTTTCTGTCAAAAATGGTATATAAAAGGGTAAGGGGTTGGACCACTGGGCGGAGCCTTCCCGTATAAAACTTTTTTGAGTATCCCCCCCCCCCCCCCCCCTTTTCAGGACGCAATCCTTCATCCCCGCGTCACGCAATCTTTCATCCTTGGGGGAGGGAATATTTCGTGACGAGCCCAAATAGCGTCTGCGTAGGAGGCTAATAACTTCTTTTAGAATATCCTCCTCCCATAATGTCCAGGCACCAGTAGTGCAACTGACCTCAGGTATCGTATTTTTTAGAGTTGCTTTCACTGCTGCGAAGATCACGCTCACTTGCGTTACTTATTGTTGATACTCCTACACTCCTTTTTGTTTCCTTTAATGCGCATGCCTCGCAGGCTGGTCACTCGCCCCAAGAGCCTGCACATTCTCAGTCAGCGGTGACCCAACCCGTCCCAACAGACCTCCCAACGACCCTCCCAACAGCTTGATCTGTTGGTGCTGACCTAAAGGATTGCGGTCTCTGGGAACGAGATTAGTTCACTTGCCAATCCCAATCCCAGAGCCTTCGCTCGCATTCTCATCCCCAGAGCTTCGCGGTTTTTTAAAAATGTTGTGACCGACAGGGCTGAATAACGTCTGCGCATGCCCCAAGCGCTTGCCAGGAAACCATAGCAACAACATAGGTAAAATGGCGTGATTTTCAAAATACGAAACACTGCAAAGGTTTTCGCCAAAGAATAAGAGTTTGCCTGTAAACTTAAGCTTTAAAATCTTGCAGTGGATCCGCCGGTTACTGAGTGAAAACATATCTTTTGAACACCAGGGTTTTTTTCTGAACACTCGCTGAAAAATAGCACGAAGCGCCTCACGATGTCAGAGTCCGCGAAGATGCAGAAAACGAAGCAGTAATGATATACTCAAGTTTTCTCGTATTCCACGGCATTTCATGGCGAAAAATCTTCGATGTAAACTTTGAAGTGTTCAAATTATTATTTGCGAAAGTAGGAAAAGGAAATATTCCCGTTTTGGAGCGGAAATATAAGACATTTATCTCTCCTTGCCGTCGTGTTTCAAAACCACACAACAACACGTTCGCGCCAAAAATTTGCTGTTGCTGTCATGAAATCCCGCCACATGCGCAGACGTTATTCAGCCCTGTCGTTGTGACCTTCGTTTCGCCAACCACGTGACCGAAAGAAACGGAGGATCTGGGAACGAGAATGCTTCGCTCGCTACTGGTCAGCGAGAAGGAGCCTGCCGCTGGCCGATAAGAAGCGAGGGCTCAGGGAACCACTGATTTTGTCACTCACCATTTATATCCCGCAAGAATTTCCATTTGTAAGTAGGTGTTGGTTTTCCACTTGCGTAACAATTTACAGACACACTTTCCTTTTCTTTTATGTTACTCACAGGTGGATCGATAGCAGTGACGTTTTGGTTTCACTAGAAATAGAAAAAAAAATTAACAAAACCAATCGCGGACTATAAGAAACGAAACAACTATTTTGTGGTCGTCATTTGTATCCATGGCAACAGCTAAAGACCAGCTGTTTTATTTATATATTTTTTTAATTTCATTGACAACAATATGAATACAAATAGAGATAGGCACAAGGCAACAACATAACATGACAGAGGTCTACAACTCTCAATATGACCAAATTCTGGCGTATTCGGAGAACGTGAACCACAACGGCTATTGTTTTTCGTATTTAATATTTGGAATTAAGCGCTGTCTTCATATATTCAGTTGGACCTTGTTCTTAAACCGATTGACACACTGACTCACACTGAATATATCTATATAATTGCGAGAATCAGATTCTAAAATAAAAATTAATTTGTTAATAGGTGTTGTTTTCGGCGTCACCGTCGTCGTCGCTTTAGTTTTCTAATACGAACACTCAGCCTAGTCGTGATGACATTTCGCGCCAAATCGAGCGAGAAGGAAGAGAATGCCTGGGTACTAGACTGAGGGAGACTTTCCGCTACAGACTGTGTAGTTTAACCCTTTCACTCCCAGAGTCAAACCTTGAGTCAATAAATGTGGCTGTACCTTTTGAGTCTGTGGATGAAAAACTCGTGTGTGACCATTCAAATGAAAGCTATTGAGCAGTACTTTCATGTGGTACTGTTTATTACGCTGGACAAGGTGGTTCTAACTTTTGAGTCTGTGGATGAAACCCTAGTGTGTGACCATTCAAATGAAAGCTATTGAGCAGTACTTTCATGTGGTACTGTTTTATTACGCTGGACAAGGTGGTTCTAACTTTTGAGTCTGTGGATGAAACCCTAGTGTGTGACCATTCAAATGAAAGCTATTGAGCAGTACTTTCATGTGGTACTGTTTATTACGCTGGACAAGGTGTTTCTAACTTTTAAGTCTGTGGATGAAACCCTAGTGTGTGACCATTCAAATGAAGGCTATTGAGCAGTAACTTTCAAGTGGTACTGTTTGTTTTTGACAATTTTGCACGATGAAATTCAAGATTTTTACTCAGTTTTGAACTTAGCACTCTTTAGTCCAGTTCTGGCCCCTCTCTGTCACGCAAACGCTACGCTCGCGTAGAGGGTCCAGGACAATTGTCTGCGCATGCTCACGCGTAGCGTTGCGTGACACAGAGGGGCCAGAACTGGACTAAGCACTCTTGGGAGTGAAAAGGTTAACAACTTATTTTCAATTTAATTAAATTTGACATATAAATCATAAATTACTGACCTCCGCATTGGTCAGCTGAACTTGAGCCCTGGGCGACAGTGACTGTTCCACTTGGACATGCCAATACAGCTCTTCTGCATGGCTTTATCCTGATACATGTCACGTGGGCAGTCCTGACAGCTCGGTCCCAGACCAGTCATAGAGTACTTACCGGTGGGGCATGGCACTAGAACGGGAAATTCGTGGGAAGTTTAGTGCAAGCTCAAAACTTAAATATTTATGAATTGCAGTATTTTAAATGCTCATTTTCTAAATTTGGTTATACAGTGGAACTCGCATACACTACACTACACACACTGCACTGCACTGCACTACAGCACTTCAAAGTTCTTTTAGCACAATAATAACAGCCTGAACTTAACTGAAACCTAAAATAAAAGTTTAGTTAAGAAAGAAAACTCACTTTTGCAACAGTGGAACTCCATACACTACACTACACCACACTACACCACACTACACTACACTACACTACACTATACCTGCCAACTTTTCCTAAGTCGACTGCGTGTGATTTTCGTACCATATTACCCGAATTTCCGAAAAATTTCCGACGACTTCCGAAACATTGCCGAAGATGTTCCGACGACTTCCGAACATTGCCGAAGATTCCCGAAGATGTTCCGATGATTTCCGAAGGCTGCCGAATGTCGCGGTGCGAAGCTAAAAATCTCGGCGCCATCTTGCCAAGATCACACTTATCTCAAACGCGACATTTAGCGCCGTTCATTGGACTATTTTGGGTGGAAATTGAATCCAATTTTTCACGTTAATGGTTAATGAACAAGTAGTCCGGAATTGTGAGTCAGGCGTGTGAAATTGTCATGTATGCGTGTGATCGATGTTTTCGATCCGGAGGCGTGTGACACACGCATAATGCGTGTGAGTTGACAGGTATACTACACTACACTACACTACACTACACTACAGCACTTTAAAGTCCTTGTAGCCACAATAATAAACAGCCTGAACTTAATTGAAATCTAAAATAAAACTTTAGTTAAGAAGAAAACTCACTTTTGCAATCCTCGGCAGCTTTTGCTCCTGGCAATGACCAAGTACCCCGCGGGACAATTTTGAGTACATTGTAATTGTCCTTGTTGGTCGTTATAAGTTCCCGCGGGACATGGGCTGCAATCAGTGGCTGAGGATTTGTGTGTGCCAAGGGGACATTTAGCTGTGGGTTGTTACAAGAAAGGCGTTACTCAATGGTTTATAAAAACACTTACAAAATTCAACACAGATGAATGCTAAGATCATAAACATCATAAGAGAGAAACAGGCGTGTTCGCGCGTTTTTTTTAGACCCTGAACTTACATCTTTTTGATGCGAAAATTCATTATTTTTTTTCAATTCCTTACTCTTAAGATGGTAAGCTTTCCACAGAGGAAGAAACTTTTTAAAGAAGACGTTTTAAAAATTGTATCAACTAAAGTATTGTAAGATTATTAAGTGGAGCCGAAACCTCAAAAAACAGGACAAAATGTTCAAGCAAGCAACCGTGGACGACAATCCTGCTGGTGTATGTTGGATCAAACTACAGTTAGGTTATGAGCTCGAGATTTCTATAAGATTCCCGTGCGTGAAATACCGCTGCAACATCCTGGAGCCTGCGATGTTAGTTAAAAGTAAACCCGCCTTTTTATGATTACACTCAACTTACTACAGTGTAATTGGTTTAAAAGTAACCACTGTCATCTCAATTCGGTTCTCTTCGCATGGAGTGCTTGGGTCTTTCTTCTTGGATTCTGGAAATATAAACACGGCAACAAGTCTTTTTAAAAATCATCATACCGTAAATAGGCTCTTTCCCTAGTTGCTCAAAGGGTAGCCTCCTACGCAGACCCAAGAGCGTCTGCGTAGCAAGCTACTCAAAGGGTGGATAATGCTATCCACCGGATACATCGCTATCCAGTGGATAAGTGTTAACAAAACAAACTACGCTATCCACCGGATAGTGATTTATCCGGTGGATAGTGTTATCCACCCTTTGAACAAACCGGGCCCTGGATATCATGATGGCCGGATGGTTAGCGCGTTGGACTCCGGATCGAGCGGTCTGGATTTCGACCCTAACCCGACGGGGCTATTGTGTTGTATTCTTGGGCAAGACACTTAACCATTACTCTCACAGTGCGCCTCTCCACCCAGGAGTAAACGCGTGCTGGCGAATGCTGGGGAAGAGGATGGGTTAACCTGTGATGGACTAGCTTCTCATCCAGGGGGTGCGCTGGCACTGCGGGTTTATACTCTGATTGATTGGATTGGAACCGCAGAATTTAACCCCCAAGTAGAGTGGTTTTCCAGTGGTTTTCAGACCAATTGCGATTTTTTTAAAATTCAAACTTGGCTCCGAGGCTTGGGGAAATAAAACAAAAGAAATCGAAAAGAAATCACATCGAGGTTGAGGGATGAATAAATAATTTCTTTTGTTTTATTCCCTAAGCCTCGGAGCCAAGTTAGAATTTTAATATATCGAAATTGGCCTATTGAGTGTCGTAAAACCAAAACCAAAGCAATTACAATGGCAAATCGCAACAAACGCAAACAACACAATGAACCAATGAAAACTCGAAGCAAATATACGTAACCGGCGCTAAGCGCGGGAAAACGCGTGCGACCAAGTCGCGATTGGGTTTGTTTTTTATTTTGGCGCGAGATTTTTAAAGCAATTCCGGATTAATTTCGACTCTCAATTGAAGACCGCTCTATACATGTACTGTTATTATAACAAATGTATGACGTACATTCTCAGAACTAACAATAAAAGAAACGTCAACCTCGTTCCCAGGGTCTCTCTTCTTCCCGCCAAAAGCATCAGAAAAGAGACCCTCTCTTTTCTGATGCTTTTGGCGGGAAGAAGAGAAACCCTGGGAACGAGGTTGGAAAAACGTATGGCGATCAGTAAGGAGAACTTAGCTCTTGGTCTTACCGACACAATCAGGAATTGTTTCAGGTGACCAGACTCCACTCAGGCAGTATATGTACAAAATAGGCAAGTTTCCATTTATACAGCTGACTTCCACTGGGACATATGAGTTGATATAATGTTTCTGACAAACGGTTTTTGCTACCACCGAGGGGCCCATCAGGAGGGTAACATGGCGGCCCTGCAAAAAATAATTGCACTCTTAAGAGCGGTTTGCTGTAAGGACCGACTAAGTGATGCAAGATAGAAAAAGCGTTTTCCCCAAACTTTGCCAGAATAAAGTCCTCGGTGAACTAGTTGTAAAAATATAAGTTTCGGGTCGTTTAGAATTTTATTTATTTTTTAGTGAATTGTTTTGTGATTTGCGCTTGGAGGCAGGCTAAATTCACGCTGAAATCGAGACTTTTGCGAAAGCTCCCGTTTAAATATTGAAAGCCTTTTCGAAAAGATTAACCCATGGAGTCAAAATCTGTTTATTTCCACAGGTTTATTAGCGGTGTAAAATTTAAATTAAACGTAAACCTGAATTTTTGACGAAATTTTTAAATTTACACCCTTCAACCTTCGTTACAACAACCGAATTTTGGCTAAATTCAAGGCTCAAAAAAGCAATCTGGTACATGGATTTACCCAACGAGACTATACTCCGAGGAACAACAATCATTTCAACTGAACATCAGGCGAAAAAAAAATTGGGGTAAATAAAACGGAAAATTCTGAGAGCGTTTTCAAAACAGGTCACTTGAGCAATATGAGCGACCCGCTGACCTTGCGTGACAAAGGGATGAAATCAACAAACGGTAGCTCTCAAAATGGATTCCTTTGTTGAATTACGCATCAGTTTGCTTTTCTGTTATGTTTTTAAGTAGAGGAAACTAGATTCTTGAATTTGGAGTTATGTACTCGCAGTACTAAGCTATGAAGGGAGATTTAGACAAGTATATTTTGAAATTTCACCCACTGTACTTAGACGGTTCTGATATGTTGATCACGGAATTATACATTGAAAGTCTGTTTACAATGCAAATGTGGCATCATCTACGAAGTAAAAGTCAATTGACCGAATATTCCTTACCTTAGTAAGCTTTTCCTGCCCGGAAACCACAGCATTTTTAGCAAAACACAGAGCAAGATCGCCGAGTCATATCGCACGTGGAGCCAAGTTGTCAAATGTTTTTATATGTTAACGATTAACCAGGCAAAACCACAGGACACCCAGCAGTACGGTTAGTCACCTGCGCAGCCATTATTTGTGTCGTCACGCGTTGCGTGTCGACACAAATAGGTGACTACAGTACGGTGATATTCCGTCTGGTAGTTGATAATCCGCCTGTGTATAAATACGGGCAAACAGATGGATTATCCGTCCAGACGAACTATTGGTGGTTTTCATCAACATTACAAAAACTGTTTGCTTGCATGAACAACATCAGAAAATTAACAGGTAAAAGAACTGGCAGAAAGAAACGTTTTGTCCAAATTATAGTTTTGTAGCGTTTTTCATAACCGAGTTATAGCCAAAATAATTTTCAGAAAATTACAGTGTTTAGTATGCAGCCGCCATGTTGGTGCCCTTCTCTGGGGCACCAACATGGCCGCCATAAAATTGCACAAGAATTAGAGTATATTCTACCGTCAATATCATTAGCTTTCACTTCAAATCTGTTTAGACACCTCTTCTAAATTATTATCACGTCTGAAAATTTAAAAATGATATAAAATATCCGTTTTTTGTGACAGTTCATTAACACGTTCATCCGGGACATCACAAATTTTCAAATAGCTTTATTTCCAAAAGGAATCACTGGATCGATACCAAACTTTGCATAGAGATTAATGATTTCCATGTCTAGAAGATATAAAAAGAATAGCTTTGTAGGATTAACAGTTTAGATTTTAGAATTTTGATGACGTCAGATGAAAACAAAGAATTTATGTAGTTCCTCTGCCAAGACGAAGTAAGCAGATAGTTCGTCTCGACGAAGTTGGGCAAACATTTGTTTTATTTTAGTTTAGTTTAATGTGTTCGCCATGATAATTTACAAATAATTTAGTTCGTCTGCTTATATGTCTCCAGTATAAAGACGGGCACAAGACGCATTGGGCTCTTAAAGCATGTCTCCAAATGGGGTGTGTCTCTATATCTCTCTAGACTCAAATAACCCCTTTAAGAGAGGGGTGGGAGATCCCTCCAACCCCTTCTTCCAATCCCTTCAACGCGCCTTTCCGAGTACAGGAACTAAGTCCCTGTATACGTACGTATCAATCGACTCCATTAAAAATATAAATAGTTAAAAGACATGCATAGCGCCTTTTTGTAATATTCGATTTGCTTTTTATTTATTCCATGACACATAACCCAGTTTTAACAAACTGTGGGGTAAAACACAATACCATGCACTGTGCATACTCCAATTCACAGTAAAACATTTTTATCTGCTAATAAATACCAATTGGCAACAAATAATACAAGGAATTTTCAAGTGAACAAAGATGGGAATACGACGGCTGTCATTTTCACTAGTACCGTATTTTCTTGATTAAACGCCGGGTCCCAAATAAACACTGAGTTCAAATAAACACCGGCGGCGCTTAATCGAGGTCCCGGCGTTTATTTGAGTTCCGGAGTTTATTTTATTTAAGTTCACGAGCCACCAGGGCATAACAGCTCGATGTATTCGTTTTGCTCACTATTCAACCAACCAACGAACCAACCACTCATTCACAATGACTTTTTTGTATCAAAGTTTGTCACTAGTCTGAATAGAGACAAAGTTGTTGAAATTTTTGTTTAGTGGATGATTTTGTTAATGCTTTATTAAAAGTCCTTTATTTCAGCAAACGTTATGGTAAAATCAACAAAAAACGTGGCTATAAACGCCGGGTCTGTAAAAGGCCGAATTTTAAATAAACATCCGCTAATCCTCTTAGACGGCAAATCAGCCACACCCAGTTGACAAGCTCCCCTAAGGAAGAATGTTACTCCGCCTTGCGCCTTGCATGGAATCCGTCTGTGCACACGCCAAAATATTCACAAACAGTGAATGGCGATGCTATGTGTTCTCATGCTGCCTTTCTTTTGCATGTCGCACAGCTGGTTCTAAAAACCAAGGGATGCTGTGGTGTACTTCACCCAGGCGGATATCCCAGGGGTGGGGGTGGGGGGGGGGGGGGGTACTCCCTTAAGTGGCCTATACGGGGACGTGCCGCTGGACGGGGTATGGTTTTTGGCCTCTTCTGCCCTGAACAGGGTATATAATTTTATGCGAGTCTGTCCTAAACAGGGTCTGAACCTGTCCTAAATAGGGTATGGTTGTACGATTGGTCGTCGTAAAAATATGGTTTATACTAGTATTTAGAGATCGGAGACGTTTGCCGCGTATCAGTCCAACGTGATTAGCTACATTGAAAACCTAAACAGGGTCCTGAAATAGAGGATGTTGTCCTACAGGGTAGGTATTTTTAGGGTTTTTATTTTTTTGTCCTAAACAGGGTCAGGTTTTCAAACCCTCAGCGGCACCCCTATACCCAAACATGGATCAATACCTCGCTTCTCAGCCGTGCCACGTCCGGGGTGTGGTGCTCTTTACGTGTGTGATTGACCAATGCAGGATAATCGAATACATATATATTTATAGCGTTCGACATACAGTTGTGAAGGTGTTCAAATTTATGGCCGTAAAAAATGCACTGTTGTGCTATAAAGAACTGAGCGCCACGATGGGGATGTGACTACAACTGCTGGGTGTCCTGTGGTTTGCCTGGTTAATCGTTAACATATAGAAACATTTGACAACTTGGCTCCACGTGCGATATGACTCGGCGATCTTGCTCTGTGTTTTGCTAAAAATTGCTGTGGTTTTCCAGGCAGGAAAAGCTTACTAAGAGTAAGGAATATTCGGTCAATTGACTTTTAACTTCTTAGATGATGCCACATTTGCGTTGTAAACAGACTTCCAATGTATAATTCCGTGATCAACATATCGGAAACCGTCTAAGCAGAGTGGGTCAAATTTCAAAATATACTTGTCTAAATCTCCCTTCATGGCTTAGCACTGCGAGTACACAACTCCAAATTCAAGAATCTAGTTTCCTCTACTTAAAAACATAACAGAAAAGCAAACTGATGCGTATTTCGGACGAAGGAATCCATTTTAAGAGCTACCGTTTGTTTGATTTCCCTTTGTCACGCAAGGTCAACGGGTCGCTCATATTGCTCAAGTGACCTGTTTTGAAAACGCTCTCAGAATTTTCCGTTTTATTTACCCCAATTTTTTTTCGCCTGATGCTTTAGTTGAAATGACTGTTGTTCCTCGGAGCATAGTCTCGATGTGTAAATCCATGTACCAGATTGGTTTTTTTGAGCCTTGAATTTAGCCAAAATTCGGTTGTTGTAACGAAGGTTGAAGGGTGTAAATTTAAAAATTTCGTCAAAAATTCAGGTTTACGTTTAATTTAAATTTTACACTCGCTAATAACCTGTGGAAATAACAGATTTTGACTCCATGGGTTAATCTTTTCGAAAAGGCTTTCAATATTTAAACGGGAGCTTTCACAAAAGTCTCGATTTCAGCGTGAATTTAGCCTGCCTCCAAGCGCAAAACACAAAAAAATTCACTAAAAAATAAATAAAATTCAAAACGACCCGAAACTTATATTTTTAGAAACTAGTTCACCGAGGACTTTATTCTGGCAAAGTTTGGGGAAAACGCTTTTTTCTATCTTGCATCCCTTAGTCGGTCCTTACAGCAAACCGCTCTTAATGCATCATTCAATTCCAGCAGTGCCCATCCCCTCCACCCCGCCCTTTACGAAGTCTCGGGGGTCGGGATTTTAAACCTCTGGCCAAAGAATCATGGTTTTGTTTCAAGTTAATGATTTAACCCTTTCACTCCCAGAATCAAGATTAAGTCAATTATTCTGTTTCTATACGTTTTAGGTTCTGTGGATGAAACCCTAGTGTGTGACCATTCAAATGAAGCTATTGAGCAGTACTTTCATGTAGTACTGTTTGTTTTTCCCATATCTTGCAAAACGGAAATTTGAGATTTTTTTCAATTTGAGCTTCTCTGTGTCTTTTTTTACCCTATATTATAAATTTTGGTTGAGCCTAGAGACGAAGGATGTGCCTTTTTTTACTCTCAAAAGTACCACAGGGTCGAAACGAATCATACACTTCTCTAAAGTAAACAAAGAAAAGAGAACTACATAATACATACGCTTGAGTGACACTGTGAACTGACAGGATACTCTATTTTCCTGCTTCATCCAGGGCTTACGTAATTGACGTTAGTTGAACCCAGGTCAAAGCTGGCGCCACTGTTGTGTGACTTCTCCACATTCGCGAACCTGACATTGTCACTGAAGGTTGGCTCGACCCAGGTCACCGCGGCCGCGTTAGTATCGGTAGTTTCGAAAATGTCTTAGGACAATTTTGTACTGTGGGAGCTTCCTTACTGAAAAGGAAGAAATAAATACAGTCAGTCTAACCTCTCTAAAACGGGCACCGAAGGGACAGACCAGTTTCCATAGAGAGGTGTCCCATATAACCGCCGCCTGGTTAGCTCAGATGGTTGGCCTCCAGATTGCAGAGCGGAAGGTCGCGGGTTCTAATCCCGGCTGGCACCACCAAACAGGGTTTTAAAATAACTGGTAAGATCATGGTGACTGTGTTCAACACCTTGTCTCAGTTCAGATGATCGCGTCATTGGGCGGTGACGTTAAGCCTTTGGCCTAGTCTCCTTCATCCTACATATCAATTGGAAGGGGACGTCAAAGAACGTCGTGGTCAGGCCTGTAATGCTCGGAGATATTAGCTGATTTAGCTACTCTGTAAATTCGAGGCAAGACAGATATGACGTCATTTCAAAGGGCTTTAGTTACCTTCAATATCCTTGTGATCATAAAGAACTGACTTCGTCCCCAGTCGTCTCTCTTGTCTCCTTTGTTTTGGAGTCGCAAGACGATGGGGATGCTGGGAAGGAAGAAAGCTGGAAGAGAAGCCTTTCCTCCTTCCCACCACCCCTTGCGCTTCCCTCGGCTGTAAAATATTAATAGGAGACAAGAGAGACGACTGGGGACGAGTCATCATAAAGAACATACATAAGGTACTAACCACGGATGATAACATTAATCGAGCAGCTTGCCGATCCTACCACGTTAGTCGCCGTCCACTCCACCTTCGTCGTACCGGCGGGGAACTTGTAACTAGAGGATATTTCAGGCGGGTTGATTGTTATCTGTGGCACGTTGAGGTGGGTTCCTGCCACACGCTGCTGACGTCAGCTGTGCCTTTCCCTGTCGCTAAATCTTGTATTATGCCTACCGGCGGACAAATGATCCACGGCTCTTGCAACTCTCAAGCTGAGCTACACAAAATGGAGATGATTTTAATGTGTAATATGTGGCTAGTCCCCTTTCAAGCCATGTTTCACACGACACAAGGCAATTTTTCCTTGCCACTTGCAACGCAACAAACGTTGAATTGCCAGCTGTCAGAAAACTTTCACGCGTAACAACAGCACAAACAAGATCCTGGCACATTTTAGTGGTGATGTTCCTTTCGAAATTTCCGAGGCGACATCACGTATCCCCGTCACTTTTATATGGGGAGTAGACTACGAACGCAGTCCCTCATTTTTTCTCAGGGAACGAGTGGTGCGAGCGGCGAAACAATCACCTCCCGCGAGAAGACGCGACCACGAGGAGGCGGAGAAAAATGAGGGGTCTAATATGGAAGTTCCCCCGGAGGTTTACAAATATTGTGTTTGCGCAGTCGGCCAGGGCGCAGATATCGGTGTCCTCTTACAAAACACGTGAAAGAAAATAAAGCTTTTTTTTTACTTTTTTGCAAGTTGGTGCAGCTCCGACCCGGTCCCGTCGCGCTTGGCACTGTCTGTTCCCGCGGTCCCGCCATTGTATTAACCGCTGGTCACAAGCTGTAGCGTACACGTCTCCTGGTGTATTTTCCTCCACTTTGACGAACATTTCCGTCTGGTATATTCCTCCGTTCATGTGAAATGGCGGGCAGTGCTGGGCACGCACAGCTGTTGATATACAAGCAAACATTGAAGCATTTAACTACCCAATCCTCGTCCCAGGGGCTACTCTTCCGTTCAAATGAAAAAGGGCCCTGGGGACCAAGTTGTTTTTTAACATCATAACCAATACAGCCAGTTGATGGCGAAATCCCGCCTGCGAGACGATACTGAGCCCCGTGGTTTTCGTCCTTGAAGTTGCTAAGCAACATGACGTCGTCCCTTATTGCGCTATTTGGTGCTGCTCTGGAGAGGGGGGGGGGGGGGGGGGGGGGGGGGTGGGTGGGGGGGGGGGGGGGGGGGGGGGGTATTCATTTGTGAGTTAATGTTTGT
>MU826586.1:0-15423 GCA_029204205.1 Desmophyllum pertusum
CTGCTAAACTACAAACTAATTTGTTGATATATACTAAAACGAAAAATAAACAATTTCGTACTCTTGCCTATCTCATTAAAATTTTTGTCTACAAACAGTACTCTTCACTTATACTGGATTATTAGGTGATGATGTAAAACACTACTCCCTTTTATCTTCATTTGTTTTTTGCGTTTTATTTTTTTTATTTGCTATTTATTGCCGTTAGACTTCGTGCAACTAATTGTCCTCCTTTGACCTACATTTTATTGCTAAAATTACTATTGGCTAACCACTCTGAATAAATTATTATGACTAACAAAAACTTCTAACTCCACCTATTTCTACACTGCTAACTGCACTCAAACTGTTCAACGAGCTAACTGAATAAAATATTCTCCACCTACATTTGAATGCTACTACCTCCCCCCGCTGTTCATTACTAACTCAACTTACTTGCTTCTATATTGCTACTCTCTGACTTAACCTTCCTACTATTGCTTCACATTTTTTAGTTGTGTCTTAGATTTTTTTTATTTTTTTTTTTTCTTATTCTTAACGTTTACTAGCTATTTTGCCTATAATAACTTGTTATTTGGTATTACTTCTTTTACTTTCTTTTTGCTTTTTGCTGCTTTTCCTCCTAATCTACATCTCTATCCTTGTTCGTACTTTCTACCTTTCCTCATTTATTAACAACTTCTTTATATTGTATTTGCCATCCCTATTAGTTTTCTACTTTTTGCTTATATTTTATTTTCTACTTTTTTTCCCTCATTTTTAACTCAACTTTGTTCTTTTCTCAAATTCCTTTTCCAACCACCATTTTTATATTCCCTTTATCACCCTCAACACTCACTTTTCAACTCTTACTTTTTTTAACTTTTTTCTTCAACACTAATATTCATCATAACCTCCACCTACTTAATTAATTTTTCACACTTCACCCCAATCGAAACCACTTTCTACTATCTCAATCTATACTATATTCCTATTGCTTCGCTAAAGCTGAAAACTTCTCTTGATGCCTTAAACCTCTTTTACCTTTTTAACATTATAAACTTTGTGTGTCTACTTTCTATAAATACTAAACATAAGATATTTTTTTTACTTTGCTAACTATAACTTAACTTTAACTTTTTTTTTTTTTTTTGGTCTTCATCATACAACTTTTCAAAAATTCATTTCATTGCTTTCACAAATATTACCACACTATTGTGCTTCACTATCATTACTATTCTTCTTTTTAACTTCTTTTAATTTCGTTTCAACTTGCTATTTTTATGCTACTTTTTTCTATTGCTATTATGCGACTACTTATTCTTACACAAAAACACCCCTTTTCCACACGTCCTAAACCCTAAAATTATTACTTTACAATACTTTTCTAATTTTACCTGGTCCCCAACTCTCCATTACGTAATAAAATCAATACTAATACTTGCTAATAACTTTTTACCTCTACTTTTTGCTACTTTTTTTTCAAATTAATTGCATATTTTTGCTTACTTTTGCATAAACTGTGATGCTCATCTCTGTCTTGTCACTACGTGTGCTACTCGTGTTTTTCTTAACATGAACATAAGAAATGAATTAGTCTGTTTATTTTTTATTGTTATGCCTAAACTACTTGTAGGGGGGGGGGATAACTATTTGCTATATCTTAACTACTACTTTACTTTGTGTATTGCTACTGCTATACTATAACTACTGGACTGTTTTGCTACTGAACTTGGTGATTTTTTGCTTCCTACTTGAAGCGAATACTTAGGGAGTTTGCTACTACTCGTCTACTTATGCTACTACTTAATTGCTACTATACTTGCTGCTACTGCTTACTACTAACGCTAATTAGAAACTCCTGCTTCTTTTTGCACTTTGTTACTTCTTTTGCTACTTAATACTTTTGTATAGCTTTGCTCTTCTTTGTTTGTTTTTTTGCTTTACTGCTACTTTAACTGTAAACTTCACTCTCTTGACTACTTACTGCTAACTTTCCCAACTACTACTACTCCCTCGTAAAACTTATTGCTCTACTGACTTATGACTTTATTGGCTTTGTATTTTTTTTTTGCTACTACTACTTACTTTATTTGCTGACAAAATTTGCTTAAAACTACTATACTCTCCTAACTATTTGGATTGCTTTACTTAGATGCTTACTTTTTTGCTACTTTATTATTGCTATTTTGCTAGTGCCTTGCTAGCTACTACTTACTACTGATTGAAAAGGCCGACTAGAGTATTGTTTTTTTTTTTCTGCTTGCTATATACTCCCCCCCTGGATGGGATACTTAGCCCATCGCGCACGGAGGTTAATAAACCACAACCCGACAACAACAAAACCGCATTTTGTTCTTAATATCTTAAAATTAATGAAAACCCGGCTGGTACCAATTTTATACTTCCTGGGTGGAGAGAGGCACTGTGAGAGTAAAACAGTGTTCTTGCCCAAGAACACAAACAACAATGACCCAGGCCCAGGGCTCAAACCCGGACCAAACTCTATCCTGAGTCCAAACACGTTAACCATATAGACCTACCGCATACTCCCATGGGCTTCTATATAACCGGTCATAAAAAAAACTGGCTGGTTGACATGGTTTAAAAACCTAATGTACAGCGGATCTCATGGCTGATAAATTTGCAGATTTTGAATCAATGTAACAAATGCAAAAGTTGCCCTGTAGTAATTGACTAACATGGCCATTACAATGTTACCGTGTGAATAAACATGAAAAAGACCCTCAAGGAATCGAACAGGAACCAAAAAAATAAACCAAGATAATGCCATGACAAATGACATATCTGAATACTAAATAAATGAAAAATGAAAATGAGTCTCAAAGTTATATTATTGCAAACGGATTTATTTTATTTTAAGATAACAACAACCAAATTCACAATCTGTCAGCAGTCCATATATTGAGCTGGTTAAAGCGAGTATCGAAAGGTACATTGAACCCTATCAATTCTGAGCGGATGGTTCCTTAGTAGCTACATTGTACATCTGATTACGGGCTACGATTGGGGGTGACAAAATACATGTTGAACCTGATAGAAATATAATGGCTCCCACCCGCGGAGCCGTAATTGTGGAAATTGAAGCACGCTATAACTGAACAGGTTGGCTGCTTAAAGATCGCCTAGAGGAAATGACATGTGGTGTTAGGTTTTCATTCAAAGTTGGTGGCCGCTTAATACAGGTAAATAATTATAACAAAGCACAGACAAAAACATGGGACTGCTTAAAGGGTGGCTGCAACAACGTTTAATACAAAGTTTTGTAAGGGCGAAATTCGGACCCATGAAAACTGGCCAGCTTAAATAAAGGGTGGCACTTAATACAGGGCCGTTATTATAAAAAAACCCAGGGGGTTTTTCGACCTGTACTAGCATAATACTAACCAGTTGTTTGTGGTACAAGAACAAGGAGATAAGCTACCAGCCTAGCTACCTGGTGTACTCCGTTTTAAAAAAACTATGCTGAAGAGCCTTTTTGGAAACCAATTTTGGAAAGCTGCCGTGAGCGTACCAAGCCAGTGGGGTCGGAATACCACTGCATGGAAAAACAAATGGTGAATGTCATTTTTATTAGTTTATCAAATGCCCCTTTTATTTTTGTCTTGGATTATTCCTCGCAAAGGACAAGCATGCAAGGTTTATAAATTTGGGTCCACGCAAAGACCTCAGAAACGGGATCAAAATCTTGGTCTGCAGTTGCTGTCATGTTTGTGAGGATGGTTGTGTGGACGGTGAGAATGACTATCACACGGCACGCCTGATGGCCAAACATGTGTTAAGGCATGACTCATCAAGTTGTTGTTGTTTTTTGAGAATGTTGTGTTACATTGTACCACAATGTATGGGATGGGAGGACAGTGCTAAACCACGAAAACACCGAAAACACCGAAACACCGAAACAGCTATTTTTTTCTTATTTTTTATTTTAGGCGAAACACCGAAACAGGCATATTTATTTTTTAAAATGGTTATATCTTGCTGATATAATTTTCCGATGGCAAGCTAAAGCTATGTACACAGTTTAAGCCCCAGCAAGTTTATATTTGGGAGAAGACGTTGCGCGACGACACAAATAAACGGCGGACTGTATGTCACTGTGCGACTAGTATAGTGAAACATTGGCTATAAAACATGAGCTCGCGATCTTAGATAAGTACTCCAAATAAATAAAGGCTACTACCCCCCCAAAAAAAAAAAAAAAAAAACTTTACGGTCGCTTGTAGATCCACCCCTTATCACTAGTGCATGAGCGAAGAATGAATGTTCTTGTCCTCGCAAGTTCAAGTTGGATTTTTGTGTTTTTTTTTTTGTTTTTTTTTTTTTTTTGTTGTACTTCTACCTGGTAATTAAATCCCGGCAGTATTTGCATTCGGCACCTAAAACGGACGCAGCAGAGCGCGCCTAGTTTCAGCAGCTTTTCCCGAAGCTTCTCAGTCAGTAAATTATAACGATCCTCAGCAGCGACAAAGAACGAGTCCACTTGGGTAACGAATAGCGGCCCATAGCGGTGATGTCTGGTGCGCGGCGAATATTCCGGGAATTTCGTGTTGACTTTTCTAGAAAACGACCTGGCTTTGAAAAATTATATTACGGATTTCTGAAGCTGCAAAAATTATACTATGTTTTGACACCACCACAAGTAACAAAGCATTTTTATCACGATTTTACTAGACTGACAAAACAGTTACGGGTATTTGTCGCTCGTCCGAGAGAGTGTCGGGCTGAACACGGCCGAAGGATCTGGAATCTGACGTAATCTGTCATCGAGACAATCATTTCTCGTCCCCGGAGGCCTAACACCACAACAAGCGTTTCAAACATTGAATTAGTTCGCGGGCCGGGAAGATGGCGGTCAGGGAGACATTCGCCTTCGATAGATGCAGTTCTTGATCGCTGCGTACTTCGGATTTCCGGAAAAAAGGCGTTAGTCAAGTCAAGCGACACGATGTCGACCCAAGATCACAAAATCAACAGTAGGAAAGGCAGCTCAAGCAAAAATCTTGAAGACAACGAGTTCCTTCGTCCCACAGGCTATTTTAAAGCGGAGACACGTTTTGTTCCATTCCGCTTTTTTTGGCGGATCAACAAATACATTTCAGTTACAGGAATGCGGATAACCAAATTGCGTTTCTTAAAATAGCAGTGCACATAATCGCGGCAATTATTCGAGGGAGAAAGGTTTATTTAGGATTTCTCGAAATAGAGTTCAGTTTAATCAGGCGCTAGAGGCTTCAACAACGAATTCTTTCGCTTACATTGCCAATGACTTTTAGAGACGAAATACCACGCAGACAAAAGATGGCCTATTAAAAAAAAAAAATTAATTTTTCCCCCGCTTTTTCTTCCCCCTTCTAAGCGGACAAAGTGTCACGTTTTATGGTATCGAATTCTACTATATTATGGCGGAGCTGTTAAGGAATTTTTGACACCTTAGCGGAAGCATCAGAGACCGCCCTGGTCGGAAACGAATTTCGTTTTGTATGGAAAAAGGAGGGACAGTCTTCTCTTGTTTTCTCGCCTCTTACGAGCGCGGTCGCGCCGTGGAATTATCGGCGCCTTCGCGCCTCTCATTTCGCGCACAATATCTCGAGGAAAAAAGAGAGACTGTTTTGCAGTCTACGATTTTACAGATTATATTTATATAGCCACAAAAGAAGCAGTGAAATTTACCAGCCGCTGAATTTACATGCAAGGAGCCCAAAACAAAACGACGACAATTAATTGAACGTTTTTTCTGAAGTTTAATTGCAAGCTTTTACAAAAGTCCAGTAGAATGGCTCGGGCTGTTTTCCAATTAAATTTGACAAAACCAATTTAGCTAGCTCTCCGATTATATAAACGTAAAGAAAAACGCGAGATATTCTCTGTTCTCCAAGAAGGTATAAAGTACTGAGTAAATCTAAAGCCGATAAGTTTGGTCATGCACATGCGCGTACTGCATGTAAGGTCACGCAATCGCACATACACTACAGACCACTACATCTCTTGAGCCTTTGTTCAGTAAATAACCGTTACAAAAAAAAATAGCTGTTTCGGTGTTTCGTTAAAAACAAAAGAAGGAAAAAATAGCTGTTTCGCTGTTTCGGTGTTTCGTTTCGGTGTTTCGCTGTTTCGCTGTTTCGTTTCGCTGTTTCGTGGTTTAGCACAGTCCGTCGCGCAACGCTTCTCCCAATATAAACTTGCTGGCGGCTTAACTGTACATAGCTTTAGCTTGCCATCGGAAATTATATCAGCAAAATATAACCATTAAAAAATAAATAGCTGTTTCGGTGTTTCGCTAAAAAAAAAATAAAGAAAAAAATAGCTGTTTCGGTGTTTCGGTGTTTCGGTGTTTCGGTGTTTCGGTGTTTCGGTCTTTCGTGGTTTAGCACTGTCCATGGATGGTATAGAAAAAGAAACAAATATAAGGAAAGTCCAACTAAGGAGGTGGGTGGAGCGAGTATGGGTAGAGTGAGTAAGGGAAGGAAAAATAGGCCAGGAAAAATAGGTTAGAAAAATAGGCCAGAAAAATAGGTTAGGAAAAATAGGTTTAGGAAAAATAGGCCAGGAAAATAGGCCTCCAAAAATAGGTTGAATTTTAACTCTCTTTGAGTGTTTAGGAATTGAATGAAGATTTTCTCTTATGTTTATTATATTACTTGACAGTATAATGGTACCTGCGACTCATAATGCCAGTCAAGTGCAGTCAATCCCCACCACGTTAGGACATCTTACTTGAAAGTTTAACACTCCAGAACAGAACATTCAGTCTGAACGCCAGCCATTTTACTTAACCACAGTGTGATGTTATCATGATGGCGCTGTAATCTGAAACAGTACACTAAATATCAACTTTAGCCCAATCACTAGCACATTGAAAACTGAAAAAATCTCAGCTTTTAAAATGTGTAGACCTGCTGCAGTACATTGTTTACTCTGTTTGTATACTGATCCCACAGGTTCACAAAAACACAGGCAGGGCTGCAATAATGTTTTTTTCTTGAAAGGACATATGTCCAACTTCGTCACCATTCTGGTCGGGACAAAACAAAAATGAGGTCGGACATCATATTACAGTACTGCTTGATAAGCGAACCTACTAATCTAACACATTGTCAATGCCGTGTAAGCTAGTTTGCGTTTAGAACAAAACACGTTATAACGCATTAGCATTGGAAGGCCAAAAAAAAATTGTCTGGACATTATGTCTGACCACAGTTGGGATTTCATCGGACATTGGCAAATTTTGGTCGGCATTGTCCGATGACCGACTGTTATTTGCAGCCGCCATTTAGACCTCAATTGTATATTATAAGTAAATGCTGTCCATTACCAGACTCAATATATAATAAACTTACTTGTTATTTCCTGACTTGAATAGCGTCAAATTGAGAGGAGATACAAGGATTGTTAAAAATCCTGTCTCCATGAGCAGAATATCCCTGAAAGGAAAACAAACTTCAGTTAAAATTTCCAAAGGATATGTTTGGCTCCTGCCTCGTCATGCAATCTCTCCTCGTGATGAGGCAAAAGAAAGCCTGCGAGTAGGCTACACATAAACGGAGTGCTCAATAGCTATCATTTGAATGGTCACACACTAGGGTTTCATCCACAGACTCAAAAGCTAGAACCACCTTGTACAGCATAATAAACATTGAATACCACATGAAAGTACTGCTCAATAGCTTTCATTTGAATGGCACACACTAGGTTTTTATCCACAGACTCAAAAGCTAGAACCACCTTGTACAGCATAATAAACATTGAATACCACATGAAAGTACTGCTCAATAGCTTTCATTTGAATGGTCACACACTAGGTTTTTATCATAGCAAACTTAAAGTTAGATTTGTGTTAAATGGCACAAGGTTTCAATCAATCAATCCTTTATTTAACCACGCCACACCCAGGTTTGACTCTGGGAGTGAAAGGGTTAACCTCTTGCTTGATCCCTTGAAGTGCGAAAGTCAGATGGTGAAATAAATGTGTGAATTATAAAGAAAGAATTAGAATATGAAGCATACAATGTATCTTACCATTGAAAATGCACAAATGTTTGTCCAACCTGAAAGAAAAGGAAGGACTTCTATTGTTTAATGTGATAGCCCCATCGGATGTTCTGTACTCAACGTATTACATAATTTTGTAACTCTGTGACTGGTTGGTTAGAATATTTGCAACACCATAATACAGGTAAACGTTAACACAACACAATTACCCCAAACCAGCGCTCCAAACTGGAGCCGCTCGATCAAGAGTCTAAAGCAGTAACCATCAGGCCACCGTTCCTCCCATAATAATCATGATCAGCCTAACCCTTAACACTTACAAATCATCACTTTATTTTACCTGGTACAAAGAAAAGTAAAGAAACCAAAGAACACTGAAGGTGATTGAGTCTCTCCAGGACTTGAGTGACATGGCCAATAACGAGAGCAGCATTCCAACCAAACACAGGAACTCCATTCCTGTTTCTGTGTTCAGTCCAAGCCTTGGTGTGAACCATAGTAGAGTCGGCTTGCTCCAGAAGTTTTCTTCCGTTGATGAGCCCACTAAAGAAACATTGAATGCTTTTAGTTTAAGTAATCAACATCTAATTATTTCCTGACAAAAATAATTATTAATATCAATGTGTACATTGTTAAGACAGGTGATGTACGCTATTACAGACAAAATTCAGTTCATCCAGCGAGAGCTATATATAGGTTTGATTGAAAATGACAACCACAATAACTGTAATATTATTATGGACTCTCACTATTACCGAATTACGGACACTTTTGTGGTACCAACATTAATTTTATTGTTTTGATTCTCAATAAAGTGGACACCTTGAACTTCTTGTATAACATATTTGACTGTGTATTAACTGCAGTCTGAACCCAACTAATAAGCCTAAATAACAAACCCAAACTAACGAACCCAACTAACAAATCCAACTAACGAACCCGGCTAACAAAGCCGCTAATGAACCCGGGTAACGAATTCAACTAACAAAACCCGGCTAACCAACCAAACTAAACAAGCTCGACTAATGAAACTGACTAATGAGCCAACTAACAAACCCAACTAACGAACCTTCCTAACGAACCTGACTAACGAGCCCAACTAACAATCCTGACTAATGAACCAGGCTAATGAACCCAACTAACGAACCTGACTAACAAAACTGACTAACGAACCTGACTAACAAGCCTGACTAATGAACCCGACTAACAAACCCCGCTGATGAACTCAACTAACGAACCCAGCTTACGAACCAAAAAACCTGGCTAACGACCTCGGCTAACAAACCCCATCTAAATGAACCGGCTTAACGAATAAGTGGACCAATAATATTGGTTCAATAATTGGACCAATAATGTTGGTTCAATTATTGAACCAATAATGTTGGGTCAAATAATTGGACCAATAATGTTGGGTCAATTATTGAACCAATAATGTTGGTTCAATAATTGAACCAATAATGTTGGGTCAATAATTGAAACCAATAATGTTGGGTCAATAATTGAACCAATAATTGTTGGGTCAATAATTGAACCAATAATGTTGGGTCAATAATTGACCAATAATGTTGGGTCAATAATTGAACCAATAATGTTGGGTCAATAATTGAACCAATAATGTTGGGTCAATAATTGGACCAATAATGTTGGTTCAATCAATTGACCAATTAATGTTGGGTCAATAATTGGACCAATAATGTTGGGTCAATAATTGAACCAATAATGTTGGGTCAATAATTGAACCAATAATGTTGGGTCAATAATTGAACCAATAATGTTGGGTCAATAATTGGACCAATAATGTTGGCGTCAATAATTGAACCAATAATGTTGGGTCAATAATTGAACCCAATAATGTTGGGTCAATAATTGAACCAATAATGTTGGGTCAATATTGGACCATTATGTTGATTCAATAATTGGACCAATAATGTTGGTTCAATTATTGAACCAATAATGTTGGGTCAATAATTGGACCAATAATGTTGGGTCAATAATTGAACCCAATAATGTTGGGTCAATAATTGGACCAACATTATTGGTTCAATAATTGAACCAATAATGTTGGGTCAATAATTGAACCAATAATGTTGGGTCAATAATTGAACCAATAATGTTGGGTCAATAATTGAACCAATAATGTTGGGTCAATAATTGGACCAATAATGTTGGTTCAATAATTGGACCAATAATGTTGGTTCAATTATTGCACCAATAATGTTGGCGTCAATAATTGGACCAATAATGTTGGGTCAATAATTGAACCAATAATGTTGGGTCAATAATTGGACCAATAATGTTGGTTCAATAATTGGACCAATAATGTTGGTTCAATTATTGAACCAATAATGTTGGGTCAATAATTGAACCAATAATGTTGGGTCAATAATTGAACCAATAATGTTGGCGTCCAATAATTGAACCAATAATGTTTGGGTCAATAATTGGACCAATAATGTTGGTTCAATAATTGGACCAATAATGTTGGTTCAATTATTGAACCAATAATGTTGGGTCAATAATTGAACCAATAATGTATGGGTCAATAATTGAACCAATAATGTTGGGGCAATAATTGAACCAATAATGTTGGGTCAATAATTGAGACCAATAATGTTGGCGTCAATAATTGAACCAATAATGTTGGGTAAATAATTGACGACCAATAATGTTGGGTCAATAATTGAAACCAATTAATGTTGGGTCAATAATTGAACCAATAATGTTGCTTCAATAATTGGACAAATAATGTTGGTTCAATTATTGAACCAATAATGTTGGGTCAATAATTGAACCAATAATGTTGGTCAATAATTGAACCAATAATGTTGGGTCAATAATTGAACCAATAATGTTTGGGTCAATAATTGAACCAATAATGTTGGGTCAATAATTGGGACCAATAATGTTGGGTCAATAATTGAACCAATAAGGTTTGGGGCAATAATTGAACCAATAATGTTGGGTCAATAATTGAACCAATAATGTTGGGTCAATAATTGGACCAATAATGTTGGGTCAATAATTGAACCAATAATGTTGGGTCAATAATTGAACCAATAATGTTGGGTCAATAATTGAACCAATAATGTTTGGGTCAATAATTTGAACCAATAATGTTGGGTCAATAATTGAACCAATAATGTTGGGTCAATAATTGACTCAATAATGTTGGGTCAATAATTGAACCAATAATGTTGGTCAATAATTGAACCAATAATGTTGGGTCAATAATTGAACCAATAATGTTGGGTCAATAATTGAACCAATAATGTTGGGTCAATAATTGAACCAATAATGTTGGGTCAATAATTGAACCAATAATGTTGGGTCAATAATTGGACCAATAATGTTGGGTCAATAATTGAACCAATAATGTTGGGTCAATAATTGAACCAATAATGTTGGGTCAATAATTGAACCAATAATGTTGGGTCAATAATTGAACAATAATGTTGGGTCAATAATTGAACCAATAATGTTGGGTCAATAATTGAACCAATAATGTTGGGTCAATAATTGGACCAATAATGTTGGGTCAATATTGAACCAATAATGTTGGGTCAATAATTGGACCAATAAGTTGGTTCAATTAATGGAACCAATAATGTTGGGTCAATAATTGGACCAATAATGTTGGTGTCAATAATTGAACCAATAATGTTGGGTCAATAATTGGTACCAACAGTATTGGTTCAATGATTGAACCAATAATGTGTGGGTCAATAATTGAACCAATAATGTTGGGTCATAATTGAACCAATAATGTTGCGTGTCCAATAATTGAACCAATAATGTTGGGTCAATAATTGGACCAATAATGTTCGGTTCCACATAATTGGCACCAATAATGTTCGCGTTCAATTATTGAAAACCAATAATGTTGAGGTCAATAATTGACAAATAATGGTGGTGTCAATAATTGAACCAATAATGTTGGGTCAATAATTCGGACCAATAATATTGGTTCAATAATTGACCAATAATGTTGCGTTCAATTATTGAACCAATAATGTTGGTGTCACTTAAGTGGACCAATAATCGTTGGGTTCAATTATTGAACCAATAATGTTGGGTCAAATAATTGGAACCAATAATGTTGGGTCAATAATTGAACCAATAATGTTGGTGTCAATAATTAGACCAATTAATGTTGCGCGTCAAATAATTAGGACCAATAATGTTGGGGTCAATTAAAATTTTGAACCAATAATGTTGGTCAATAATTGGAACCAATAATGTTGGGGTCAATTAATTGAACCAATAATGTTGGCGTCCAATTAATTGGACTCTCTCCTCCTTCCCCAATAAATGTTGGGTTCAATAAGTGGACCAATAATGTTGGGTCAATAATTGAACCAATAAATGTTGGAGTCAAATAATTGAACCAATAATGTTGGAGTCAATAAATTGAACCCAATAATGTTGGGGGTCAATAATTGAACCAATAATGTTGGGTCAATAATTGAACCAATAATGTTGGGTCATCAATAATTGAAACCAATAATGTTGGTGTCAATAAATTGAACCAATAATGTATGGCGGTCAATAATTGAACCAATAATGTTGGGTCAATAATTGAACCACTAAATGTTGGGTCAATAAAATTGAACCCAATAATGTTGGGTCAATAAATTGAACCAATAATGTTGGGTCAATAATGAACCAATAAATGTTGGGTCAATAATTAGCGACCAATAATGTTGGCGTCAATAATTGGACCAATAATGTTGGGTCAATAATTGAACCAATAATGTTGCGGTCAAATAATTGAAACCAATAATGTTGGGTCAATAATGATGGAACCAATAATGTTGGGTCAATAATTGGACCAATAATGTTGGTTCAAATAATTTTTTTTTAAGGACCAATAAGTGTGGCGTCAATAATTGGACAATACATGTGGGTCAATAATGGCGACCAATAATGTTGGGTCAATAATACGGACAATATGGTGGACCAATATTCGGACCAATGGTGGGTCAAATAATTGGACCCAATAATGTTGGGTCAATAATTGGACCCAATAATGTTGGTGTCAATAATTGGACCAATAATGTCCTGCGTCAATAAGTGAAACCAATAATGTTGGGTCAATAATTTGAAACCAATAATGTTGGTGTCAATAATTGAACCAATAATGTTGGGTCAATAATTGGAAACCAATAAGTTGGGTCAATAATTGAACCAATAATGTTGGCGTCAATAATTGAAACCAATAATGTAGGGTCAATAATTGAACAATAATGTTGGGTCAATAATTGAAACCCAATAATGTTGGGTCAATAAATTGAACCAATAATGTTGGGTCAATAATTGAACCAATAATGTTGGGTCAATAATTTGAACCGATAATGTTGGGTCAATAATGGACCACAGAATGGTTGAGGATCAATAATTGGACCAATAATGTTGGGTCAATAATTGAACCAATAAATGTTGGGTCAATCAATTGGACCAATAATGTTTGGGTTCAATTAATTTGGACCAATAATGTTGGCGTCAATTATTGAACCAATAATATGGTTCACTTGAATTGATCAATTTAACACAGCTGCCAACAAGTGCCTCAACACTCCTCTGATTTTCATATGGCATGAGTAACAATAAGCTTTAATAACAACACAAACATTGATACAGGTAAATTTCTCACCTTCTCTGAGAGCAAGTTTAGCTGCGAAGAAAACACCGTTTTGACATAACAGACCTGCACAATTTGTTATCGCAAAAAGTTCATAGTCAATACAAATTGATTTAATCACTTAGCTTTAAAAAACGAAAATAAACTTAACAATATAAACACTACCCTGGTAAATTTGTCATTGTCGAAAGGTCGTCAGGCCATCAAGCGAAGAGATAAATCAGCAGACATAAACCATAAAAATGCCTGTCTTACGACGAACTTGCTTGTCGTAGCCCGCCAACTTGGATTTCCCCTGAGCCACTGGAGGACATTAGCTCACGCGATACCTCATGGCTAAGCTGGAAACACAGAAAAAAAAAAACAGCTGAGCGCCATATTTTCATTGTTCTACTTGACCAAAGTCACAAAAGATGTTTGGCGGCCGATTTGAAATGAAAACTGTGATATCTTATTCGATGTACTGTTTTACAGAAGACACGAGAAATAACATCAAAGATTAAGAAAAGAAAGGCAGAATACTCCCCACAATCGGTTACATTATTTCGTGAGATTTGGAGCGCGAGAGAATGTATGGCGGGGGGTACAAAACATTACCAACACAGGTAGTGTCGTCAGGGTTTTCTCCTGGTGTATAGCGGGCTATTTATTTGTTTCGCTTTGCCTCACTGTACGTTCAAATTCCAGGTCAGTTGGATTTGTTTGTATGAGTTTTGCTTGTACATGATCAGCACGATAGATATGTGAAATATGGATTTAAAGAGTAGATGAAAACGCTAGTTTACAGTTAGAATAGTTTTTTATCAAGTGTGTGCTCGGGGGGAGGGGGGGGGGGGTTGTAGGGGGATTGGGGATGGTGTTAGGGGTGTGATGCTATTGAGATGTAAGCCTGAGGGAACCTGTGATACCACTCAACTTAACATACTGCTATCCAAGACACCACATGGATCTGATCTGTAGAGCTAACGTCAATCAGACTGGGAGTATGAAATTGGTTTGAAAATTATAGGTTTGAATCTCGAACATCTTGCTTGCGTCTGTTTTCACTCACACCATCTGGCTTCTGAGATTTCATTCCCTAAATACAACCCCAACCAAATTCTAATATTCATTAAATGCCACCTTGGAATAATAATAAATTAATTATTACCCGTAAAAAAATACCCAGTCATTTGCACAATGTCCTGTTGAATAAATTACGGAACACTATTTAGTATGATATTTTATGCTCTACTCCTGTCCCCTAGGGATAGGGTCTTGATGGACCCAGCTGGTAATAACATTATGTCAATTCATATATTACACAGTGCGTCTTTATGGAAAGATGTGAAATTCTCCCTGCCAGTTACATATTACATGACTGGGAAGTTCACAAATTCTTTGCTTTTTTTAACAACATGAATACTCAGGCATGCAGAGTACGGAGGGGTGATAATTATTGTAAGTGCGGGGGCGGGGGGGGGGGGGAGGGCTTAAAAGCTTGACTTACTGTATGTAGGAGGAGAGGTTAATGAGGAGATTGATGGTAAACTTCGGTATGGTGTTCTTACACACAGAAAACTTGATTTATAAGTCTTTTCTTTAAAATGTGTGTTGGGGGCGTGGAGGAGGGGGGCAGGCCCAACCAGCTCCACCGGGCATGCACATGTTAGGGTATATATTTACACTGTAGGATCCAGAAAGTTTTTTGTCGTAAATTGTATAACTTAACGCAAAAAAACCAAATTTATTTTCACTAAGGCCAACCCCTTCTTACGCAATGAAATTGTCATTGAAAATACAAAGCGAGACTT
>MU826587.1:0-15335 GCA_029204205.1 Desmophyllum pertusum
GTGTCTCGAAAACTAAGACCTAAGACCTAAGACCTAAGACCTCGAAACTAAGACCTCGAAAAACTAAGACCCCTCGAAAACTAAGACCTCGAAAACTAAGACCCCTCGAAAACTAAGACCTCGAAAACTAAGACCCCCAAAAAGAAAGAAAACGAATTTACAACTTCCCAGGTCTTAGTTTTCGAGAACTCGAAAACTAAGACCTCGAAAACTAAGACCCCCCGAAAAAAAAAAAAAAAACGAATTTATGACGTTTGTTTTGAGCAATTTTTTTGGGACGAGTTTGGTGTCGCGCGACTTTCACAATAAAAACAAAATCAATCTTTACCTGCTTGCTCGCTTTTCCATGCATTTGTTTCTACTTCTGATTAATAATGTTAGAAATTGATTGAGTGTAGAAAGTAAACATGAGTTTGCTTTGGTTTGCTTTACTACGCTCTCTGATTGGTTCTAAAAACTCGCGCTACTTTCTTAATTAACCAATCAGTTGCCAAACTAAAACCAATCACAACTTGGTCGCACGCGTTTTCCCGCGGTTGACGTCGGTTACATGTATTTGCTTCGAGTTCTGATTGGTTCTTTGTGTTGTTTTCGTCTATTGTGATTGGCCAAAGTGATTACTTTGGTTTTGTTTTTAGAGCGATTTTCATTTGAGTGTCATAAAACCAAACCAAAACCAAAACCAAAACCAACACCATGATTGGTTTTGGTTTAGCATCTGATTGGTGAGTAGGTGGCGCGAGTTTTTTAAACCAATCACAGAACGTAGTAAAGCAAAACCAATTTCGGATTACTTTCGATACTCAATTGAAAATCGCTCTATTACACTCAATTTAAAACCGCTCTATAATTACTTCGGTTTTGGTTTTACAACACTCGATTGAAAACCGATCAATGGGCGCAAAAAATGTTGATTTCACGTTCACTGACCAAAGCTATCAGAGAAATACGCCTGTCAGAAGATAAGGAGTAATGGCTCGAGAATCTGTAAGCATTGTGGACCGCCACATTGGTACGCCTAATGTTCGATAGACCTTGAATTCCAGGATATACTGTTGTACGAAAATGCACTTGTTTCTGGAGTTAAAGGGTTACTGTTTTTTTCGTTTTTTTCTTGTTAAGCGGCCGATGCATCATGGGCATCGAGCCGCTTCAAGAAATGCACTTTTTTTTTCATGTCGCTAGCCTTAGTCCTCTTCACGGTTGACATGATGTTATCGCATCTCGATCTAAAATTAGCCAGTAGAGAATTTCTCTTACACATTCTTTCTGTAGTGTCGTGTAAGTGCGTAGATGTATTTAGTTTATTACAGTAATCGCATTGGAAAAAGCAAAGACAAATGTCCCACAGCAGCGAACAGCAGTGTTGTTGCAAAATGTGCTAAATTTTGTTGTGTGACCTTTTCTCGTTATTCGATCCCACGGTTGACATGACGCAATCTCTGGTCATGTAAAGATGATGCAATAGAGGTATTGTGCTATGAGCATGAAGCAATCCGCATTGGGATTTCTCTTCCTGATCGCAGTTACGATATATACCCCGTGGTATATGTTTTTGTAAACGTGATTAGTGTCCTTGGATTAGTGGTATTAAGATAAATTAAGGTATGTTTTCAAATGACTATTTTGTCATTAGTTGATGGCATTTAGATATATATTTCAGTTTCTACACAGTAATCTTAAAGTTAACCTATGAAGTCTGGAATAAGCTTATTAATCGTTTGTCGTGAAAGGTTTTAACATTCACACTCTTCCTACAAGAGATGAATAATTCAAATACTTTCTGTCTAGAAATCAAAAATGTGTGCATAAGAAAAGTGATTATTTTTAATACTAATCTGTGAAGCTGAGCATCTTAAAGTTAACCTATGAAGTCAGGAATAAGCTTATTAATCGTCTTTTCCTACAAGAGATGAATAATTCAAATACTTGCGGTGGAGAAATCAAAAATGTGTGCAAAAGAAACAGTGATTCTTTTTAATACTAATCTGTGAAGCTGATCATGTATGTGCTGATGCAGAGTTTCAGAATGTAGTTGGATAACAAACAAAAAGTCGTCTTTCTTACTTCAGCAGAAATGAAACTTGATGACTTGAAATGACACAGGGAGCAGAGGAGTCGAATTGCGTTACTGCGTTATTCGATCTTGTTATTGTTTTCTCTTTGTCGTCCCAGCGGGTACTTAATGATCGAATAATGTAGTAACGCAATACACCGCGTATAAAGCCGAATAGATCGACTCACAAAGGTCATCGTATAAAGCATATAAATCGAAACTCGAAAAAGTCCAATTTGATCCTCTACTGCCTGTGGAAAATATTGAAAAATGTTTACATACGGTAGCTTCCTGATCTCAGTCTTTACATATGGATGGAAACGAATTCAAAAAAGCACCACACACGACATAAACTTTGTTGAATCATAGAAATCAAGATTACTCTTTAATCAGTAGTAGTAGACCAAGTCATCTTGAAAATGGACTGTCTGTGATCTTTCTTGAGCTTGTCACAAAGTTCCCTTTCGTTTGTTTGAATCGGAAGTGAGCTATCAAAAATAATCATTGATAAAAACAACTGTTTTATCAACTGCCACGTATTTGAGTTGTATTTTAACTAATCAATCATTTTTTGTTCAATTTATTAAGCGGCCGATGCCCTATATGGGCATCGAGCCGCTTCAAGAAATGGACGGTTTTTTTTCATGTCGCTAGCCCTACCTCATTAAACGAACGATAAAACTCGGTCCCAAAAACATAACAGTTTTTCTTACACAATTCCACAGCATATATGTCATTCACAATTTATTTTCACGTTGAGCGAAAAACACATCTGTGCCCTTGTTGATTATGATGCAATTGCATTAGCTAAAGTTTTCTACACAGTAAACTTGACCTAAGCTCAAACTTACGCTAGCCAAAATATTGCATCACCCAGTCACGTTTTTCGTCACGCAGGTTCGAAGTTGACTCTTAGATTTGGCGGGAGAACCTCAGAGTAAACTGACCAAGGGGATGGAGGGGTGCATTGTTCTTTCTCCCCTCAAGGTGAAATTGGCCCGGGAAGGTTCTCCCAAAAAATTTGGGTGGGGGTGTGCCGCTGGGCTATAACAACCCTAATTTTGCGAACCTGTTCCAGACTAAGGGCCTGTTTACATGGAGGGAGGGTGACCCGGGTTCCCGGGTCACCCTCCCTCCATGTAAACAGGCCCTAACTGTTGAAAAAAGATACCCTATTCCGGACGATTCTTAACGATTTTCTTTCTAACCCAAAAGGCTAAACTACTAAGCAGCACTGCGAGTTGTAGTTGTAAAGCTTTTTTAACACTCCTACGCGTTTCTTTTCGTCTGACTACTTCATCTACCCTATGCCAGAGTATCAATTGCCGATCTTCATGCCAACTCCTGGGAAACTGATACCCTGATACCCAAAAATGCCTTTTGGTATACCCTGTTCCAGACCAAAATGCTCAAAAACCATACCCTGTCCAGCTGCACGTTCCTATATAGCGAAAATAAGGGAGTGCCCCCCCCCCCCCCCCCCGGGAAATCGGCCGCTTGTAATCCCTTCAGGGGTTCTTGTTTATTCGTTAGTTTAGGCAAAGAGCTAAGGACTCTTTAAGGTTACTGTTTTATAAGTCACGGGGTGCTGCAAACGTTTCCCTGGATCGAATCTAGTCTTCATAGCAATGCTTGAAGAACATGTATCAAAAAAGTACACATATCAGATAAATTAGTTTAACACCCTTTTTGATGTATAATTAATTAACTTTGTCCTAAGATTTCGTTACAGTTCTTGAAATACAAGACTTGCCGAAACACTTTAATCGCAATGACTTTTCCTCGAGGACACTAAAGAACGCCTGGTCGCATGTTAATTGCCAGGAGTTTAATCCGGTTTTTTTCTTGGAAATCATGGACTCTGAAGCCCCATACAAAGCCTGTTATTGTTTCAGTTAGAAACACACGTCAACGCTATGGGGATGTTGTGACTTGAACATTATTTGAAGTAATAGAGATATCATTATGCTTAATGTTTTGATGTTGCGGGTTTAAAGACGGTAGACAATTATTTCTTAATGGTGGCTTTACCGATTTCTTACTATCTAATTTCGTTGGATTATGGTATCTATAAATCGGCTATAAATCTATGGTATCTATAAATTATGGAGACAACCGTTTTGTTAATGTTTCACTGTTATATCTTTCAAGATAAGGGTTTTCTCCCTTTTAACTGAAATTAGTTGAAATTAGTTATGTCTTGGGGTTTTCAAGCTTTAACTGAATAAATTTTACATTTGGCATATAATTAATTCTGTATTTATATCGTACGTGAGAATCGTAATGCATTGTGGAAGGAGTGATTATGCAATGTTGAAACCGGCGATGACGACGCCGGATAATCATGGATTGGCCAGCCAAAGGCGACCGGCTGAACTGATCCCAGATGAAAAGGAGAAGGAGCATTCTTATTGCTTCCCTGAGCGGTCCGAAATTTGCGATACTAGTGGATGTACCGACCGCGCACGAAATGATTTCCGTACAAATGAAAACCGTCTTTTCCCAATAGTCTGGCCTGCAATTTTAGCCTGCGAGCAAGCTCTCTTGGCGTTTTTTGGGGGAAAAGAGAAAGAGCGGGGCCCGGGGGGGTAATCAAAAAAGTTTTATACGGGGAGGCTCCGCCCAGAGGTCCAACCCCTTACCCTTTCATATACCATTTTTCACAGAAAAGGTACCCCTTTCATATACCTTCCATAGAAAATGGTACCCCTTTCATATACCTTCCATAGAAATTATGAAAATGGTACCCCTTTCACATACCTACAGTAGAAGCACTGCATCACTTTTCTATACCCTTATAATGAACAATATGTTTCACCAGAAATCATCAAGCATTACCAGATGTTAACCAAACAATAATATCATTTACTCGTGAAATCCCTACCCTTTCATGTACTTCAACTCGTGAAATCCCTACCCTTTGATATACTTCAACTCGTGAAATCCCTACCCTTTCACATACCTCGAGCCTAAAAAAGGACCCCTTTCGGGCGGAGCCTCCCCGTATAGTCCATTATAGGGAGTACCCCCCCCCCCCGGGGAGCGGAGGAAAGAGAGCTTGCACTAATGTCTCAGAATTTTGAATGCCGCCCCCCAAAACCCCCCGCCGTTTCCAGCTTTTGAGCTGTCAAAATTTGGTCAATTGAAACTTCGTGGTCGTCTCAATTTTCTACGTAACGCAATGCCTTGTATTCGATCTCACACGCTCGAAAGTCGTTTCTCGAAAAGTACAAACGGGTCGAATCGAAAAACATCTCTATCGATAGGGGTTTCAAAGCGCAGGACAGCTAGAATATTTGTTCCCCGTTTGTTAGAAATTCCGCTCTGAAATTTCAGTTGCAAGATTTTGCATATTTAATTACAAAAGCCAGTGTGTAGTATTTCCCGGTATGCTACGAAAAATCCCGCCTCCCCGCCCCCCACCCCCCACCCCCCCCCCCCCCCCCCAAAAAAAACCCCAGAGAGCTTGCTCGCAGGCTACTGCAATTTTGGCATAAAAACTCGCGCTTGTTTCTGCATGACTTTACACTATTGAAATGAATTTAAGGCTCATGGATTTTTAGGCTTTCAACGAAACTTGCATTGGACAAGACGTCGGGTATGTTCGGGTCGGGCATGTCCGATTATTGAGTCATTATTCATATTGGGTAACGCAACCCTAGGCGAGCGATATCCACACCAAACTCGTCCAAAAAAATTGCTCAAAACAAACGTCGTAAATTCGTTTTCGGTTTTTTTTCGAGGTCTTAGTTTTCGAGGGGTCTTAGTTTTCGAGGTCTTAGTTTTCGAGGGGTCTTAGTTTTCGAGGTCTTAGTTTTCGAGGTCTTAGTTTTCGAGGTCTTAGGTCTTAGGTCTTAGGTCTTAGGTCTTAGTTTTCGAGACACCCCTGTTGTGTTTACTTTTTGGAAGAACGTCAAATACGCAGGCGGTGTGCGTCAGGAGTGGGCAAAGCATCATGGGTGAATTTGTGAAACGACATTATGGCTTTGACGCGAGAGAGTCAACACCTTGGGCAAGTGAATAATGTGTGCGGATTGCTAGTTAGTCAGTTGTTCTACCCGAGTTATACAATAAGAATCCATACTGATTTACCTTTGCTCACTTTTGAACTGTTGAAGGGTACGTAACAGTTGTCAGTGTTTGCTTTCAAAGCCATTTTACACGGGCATTTTACAAGTGTATGGCGAATAGCAAATCAAATTGATATGACGTGATATGAGTCTGGTGCATGGTGAACATGAATTCTATCGCATGGAAGATTTTGCTGTAAAACGCTTCAATGAAAGCTGGGCGATCTACGGTCCTGCGAATTGTAGGACGACGCTGGTGTGCGCTACAGGAGAGCGTTTTTACGTACAAGACTGCAAGGGTCAGTTAATGTCACGCAATCGAGGTCACCGCAAATAAGCTTTTTTAAAAAATAACCAGCGAGTCAGAAACTAGTTTTACATCTTGTGGATTGTAAGATATAACAGAAAAAATAAGTGGCTTTGTGTCCAGTAAAATAGCTCGCAAAAAGGGGCTCACTGCTAGCAAAACAGACTCACGGCTCGCAGACCGCAAAGTAATAACTAACCTCAGTTGACCGCTTTTTCGACAAACCATTCAGTGTTCCACGGCTTGTAGCAAGAAAACTATTTGGGGTAGACCCGGGTAGACCCCGAAATTTCAAAAGAAGAAGGATTGAACTATCGTCACACAGGAATTCAAGCTAATGAATCATATGTGATGATTTATGTGCTGATGCAATAGTCCTATTTGAATCATAACAAATCATATTATGATTTTGATCTGTACCCAAAACATCATAGTATGATTCTGTTACATCTCCAAATCATCACCATGATGAGAACTGGCCTGTTGGAATCATGTCTGGAATCATAACCATGATTTACAGTCGAATGAATCACAGCTATGATGCCAATTGGCCTATTAAAATCATGTCTGGAATCATAACCATGATTTACAGTCGAATGAATCATAGTTATGATGCCAATTGGTGTGTCAAAATCATGTCTGGAATTATAACCATGATTTACAGTCGAATGAATCATAGTTATGATGCCAATTGGTGTGTCAAAATCATGTCTGGAATCATAACCATGATTTACAGTCGAATGAATCATAGTTATGATGCCAATTGGTGTGTCAAAATCATGTCTGGAATCATAAACCATGACTAATAATGAAATAAATCATAGTTATGATTAACAAATGACAATATTTGTTCATGGTTTGCATTCTTATGGACCATAGTAATGACGACATAAAATATTCAAAACTGAAGCGGAACCACGAGCTGCAGGCCAGTCGTTTCACTGCCAAGTTTTGAACATTTTATGGCATCATTTCTATATGGTCAAAAAGAATGTACACCAAGAAAAAATGTTGTCATTTGTTAATCATAACTACGATTCATTTGATTATTAATCATGGCTATGTCTTCATTTGTTTTTAACAATAAAATGGAAGAATTATGAGCGGATTCGGCTTTATTTTTCGTCCAGAAACGCACATGTGAAAGAATACGGCCACTTGTGTTGCATTTGACGCGATTGAGGCGTGTCATTGGCGCGAAAGAGATAGGTGAAGGTGAAAGTCACATTGACCACAGCTCTTGACCAATGGGCACGCAAGAAATTTGACAGTTATTGTAAAATGCCAATTTATTGGCCTTTTACAAACATGTCTTTAAACATATAAACCATGAAGTATAGTCATATAAATCAGAGACTGTTTACATAATAATTGTTACAGGGCCGTCTGCTATCATGATATTTATTAGAGTAGGCACATTTTGATGGATGTTCCAGTATGGCTATACTGCATTTCTTTTTTGAGCAAGTGCATTTTCTTGCAGAATATAAAAAAATCGTAATGAGTTTACTGGAGCAGCCATCTAAATACCTCTAAATGATAAACAGTATTCTAACAGTAACACTAATTTGATATAAAAATAAGATTTTTATTATGTAAAATTATGCAGAAAATCGGTGCACAAAATGTTATGAGCTAATAGGATGACAATGCAGCGTTCAACAAGCTGCTGACATATTATACATGTACAATATTAAAAATACACTTTCAAAACTACTAGTAAGTATTTTCTAAAGAATATAACCCATTCTGGTAGCTGATCTTTGTTGCGTACCATGGCAGAGGAAAACTAACATGTTATTTACCGGAACAAAAGACCACCCAAACCATCATCCATATTTTTGGATGTTTTAAACCATATTATACATGTATGCATACATCTCTTGCTTTCCCAATTTCTTGATTTTTGTGTCAATGGTATGCAATCATATAATGCAATCTTGGTTTTAAAATAAACAATAATTAATAACAGAATGAATTATTGCAACCAACACACTATAAATCCTATCACGCCTCATCTCATTTTACAGAATAAAACTCAAACAATTTTTAACTGCATGAATTATTTTTTACCTGTTAGAACTTGTTTTATAGTTTTGCAGTATCAAAATGAACTATTAAATTGAAGCAATGTGACAAAGACTGAACTGTCCCTGCTTCATTTTTTTTCTGGTTGAAAAAGGTTTCTCTTTCCATTTGTTACACTCCACTTTACATGTTTGTACAACAGCTTGTAATCCTATTTTTTTATTAAATCTAACACAAAACCTTAACAACATTTGCGCAAAACTCTTTCACAACACATTATTTTTTAACTAGTTGTATGAATATATTGTAAATTATATCACTGTTTAAAATATAGACTGAAAAACTGCGCGCGCTCTGATTGGCTAAAAACCATGTTTTATCAGAGTATATAACATAGAAAAGCGTGTTTTATCGTTTTGCGCGCGTAAATCTATATTTTAAAGCACATAAAGAAGCCAAAACCATGTATTATACTGTCATAAAACACGACGGGAATTTGAGAACACTTGAGAAATTTAGAAAACACTCGCCTGCGGCTCGTGTTTTCTAAATTTCTCAAGTGTTCTCAAATTCCCGTCGTGTTTTATGACAGTATAATACATGGTTTTGGCTTCTTTACTTATTAAGTAAAACTCGTGCTCTGGTTGGCTTAGGACAGTCCTCTATTAGAGTACAGACAGACAAATGACGTAACAAGTCATGCAGTCCTTTTGCAAAAAAAAATTTCCCTAGTAAAGTAATATAAAACGAATAGATTCATTTGGCCTTGCATCTGTACTCTAGTAGAAGTTGGAGTGTTTTTGGATAAATGGCTGCAAAGCTTATGGCTCATTCAAATTTAGGATATCTGTATGGGAAATCACAGCCTGTCCTAATTAACTAGCCTCACTTTCATGTGTTGGCAAAATTGAAATGTCTAGTATTTTAACAAATAAAAAAGCCTCAACTGCTTTGTTCTGTCGTAAAGCACGCGGGAAACAGCGCAAGCACAAAAGAAGTGTCGGGGGGAAACACGTTTCTCCCTACTTCTTGAGTTGCTCTCACTGGCTTCCTGAGTGGCTTTATAACAGAACAAAGCACAGTTTGAGGCTTTTTTATGTTTTATGATAAAAATCTGATGATTTTCCCTCACAAATTTGGATTATTTTTAAAAACAAAACTCTGCGTATTTTGTGAGCATTCGCGAGCTCCCGTGTTTTGTATTCTCATAAAGCATGAGCGTGCACGCTGTTTAAACCAATAAGAGTGCATGTTATATTGGCACTTCATTATTGAATAACAAGAAAGATCATCTCAAAATGAATCATGTGTAGTTTTAAGGCCATATTCATAATTGCGGAGAAGTTACATGCATGACTTACATGTATATGTACATGGAAAAAAAACATTGAAGCAAAGATTTTTAGGATATGTTGTGATTTCCCCTACAAAAATGTCTTGAATGAGCCATAGCTTTGCAGCAATTTAACTGTGGGCTATTAAGATTGCTTTGAGGTGACTCTGATTTCTTTTCATATGTTGAAAAATATTTCCAACATTTATTTTGATTCTACTTATTGTTATTAATTTCTACGTTGCTTGTCACTAATTATAGCTTCACTTTCCTCATCATGAAGCAAAATCTGAATTTTGTGGCAGATGGTAGTATGTGCTCATGTTTTGAAGTATTAAGGGGGTAGAAATTAGAGTACATTTATTGTGACCGAGTTCATTGTTTATAAGCTCATGAGACTTTAAAAAAAGATACAAACAAAAAAAATAACCACAAGCTCACGTGTGTAAGGCTCTTTAAATGATAAGGTGAAACATGACTTCTGCAAAAGTTATTAATGCATTGTTCTGTGAGCCAGTTGAAGGGCTATGGCTATGATATGAGTGCGCCACTTTCATACAACTTAATTAATGAACAGATGAAGTAAAACTCTGATTTTGAAGCCCGTATATCCATTTTTGAAAGGTTGTAATAAATATTTCAAAAAAACAATTTGCTGTTTAATGACTGCATGGAGTTGAAATACTTGCACTCTTTGTGCTCTGTTGCACAGAAGGCCTTGAAAAGTATGGCAATCAAGACAATTGACCTGAAACATGTCTCAATCCTAGAGAGGTGCCAGAAAAAAATTGACTTAATCAATTCTGTATAATTTATTTGTCATTCCTTTGAAACCTCAATCCAGAACTGAACACTCCATCAGACTCTGTTTACAAGGAACAATGCTTACTCTAAGTTTTAAATTTTCAATACCAGGCCTCTGCTTCACTTATTCATACTTTTATTGCAAATATTTCAACTTTATATAAAAGGCAAATTGAATTGAATTTTGCATTTGAACTTCACCTTCAACCTGACATGGTATTCAATTCCAGTTTGATTTCATGTCTCAAACTACCATAATCTAACAAATAGCAAAATAGAAATTGAACTGCACACAAAATTTCAACTCGAAACAAAATAACCCCATAAAATATATGTGCCATATAATGAATAATTGTTTTACAAATAAATTTCAAATTAAAATATTTTGTATATTGCAAGAATTGTTTGGCACAATTTATGACTACAAAAAGGAGAATTATTTACAGGGCTGTCATATCAATAATGGCCAGAGTGGAGGGGGGTAGGGATTTTTTCCTGGCTGTCATGTGTTTGAGACCCAGTGATGGAAGAAACAAAACATTCCTAACACCAGAAGCAATTTACCCGGCTATTTTTTTATTTCTCCACCTATTTAAATAATAGTGACAGCCCTGTGAATGCAGTATGTGGAATTTATTCATTCACTCAGTCATTCCTATATATTCAAAATCAACAGGCTGTTTTTGCAAAGGGCCTTTTAGGGACTTTACCTTGAGAAACTCAATCAGAGACATTTTTCATTCCAAACAGCACTGAATTAAGTAATCAGTTTAAATAAATGTCACCAGATGAAAGTACATGTACATCTCAAAACACCACGGAATTTGAGCACTACATGTACATGTAAATAAGCCAAATTAGCTTGAAAATTCAGACTCGATGTTTTATAATAAAATGGAATGATATCAAATGCTGCATTACTTTTATGGGACTCGTACAACGGTTGATTTCTAATCATGGTAGATTGTATCTGTGTTAGTATGTCTTTCAGTATCAAGAAATTCTTGAAAAATAGAATGCCAAGTGCTAGTATTACTGTAGGCCCTCAATCCGAGTCAATGATAAACTTTTGTCACTGAATATGGTTTCTTCTTGGTAGCAATATACATGTACCTGTACATTGTATCTCACCATCAAAACTTCCCTAACATTTGGGCTGTAAATTCTCTACCTATATAGCCGATGAAGACTTCATTGGTAAGAATTAACATATTGTAAGGGACCTGTCATTATTTTGCAGGGGGGGAGGGCCACTATATTTGGGAGAGGGTCAGGTGAAAATACGGCTACCGCTGAGAAAAAGGAAAATAAGCCTATCAAACGGAATAAATCTGTATAATTGCGAATATAAATTGATTCTCATTCCACGTGTGTCTAAAGTGTCCGCCGTCGTGATTGCCTAAGTTAAGATCAACGAGACCCCAGAGAAGTGTTTGTCGTGGTACACGTTTCTCGCGCTGGGAAAGGCATAGGTAGTAATTTCGACGCCATATACACGTTTTTTTAAAAATATGTGCATAATTGTCCCAGCCGGAGTACAGATCATAGTAAAATCGAGAATTTGCAAACTCATTCGATATTCCAGCTGGTTTTTCAAGATCAATCCGCGAACCTTTCGTACTCAAATTAAGCCAGAGTATAGTCCGAGGACTAGTCTTTCGAGATGCGGGAGCTGTTATGAAATCGAATGGAAAAAATGCTTTTTTTTAGGGCAAAATACGAGAGGAGGTACGGAATTTGTCGGTCCAAAACTGCTCGAAGTTGCATGCCTTGTTACAATACAATACAATACAATACCGTCAGCCTTTATTTCAACACGATAAGTATAAAAGCTACAAGCTTATGGGGTCGTGCATCTAAAAGTTAATAATTACATACATTCGGAACCATATAGTATATACTATCTACATTATTTTAATAAGGAGGAAAATAAATAAATAAATAGAACAGAAACTGTATTTTTCAAAAGTAAATAAAATCAGTGTCCCTAAACTTATTTGTGGAAACTGATGTTGTGTTAAAACTGAACTGATCAAATTCTTTAATGTTCTTTAGGACCATGTCCAGATATTTGGAATTAACTTTTGATAACGAAGTATCACAAGCTATCATTGTGTTCCATAGCGTGGCTCCTCTGTAGGAGACAGAATTCTGTACAAACTTTGGAGTATTAGTATTCTAAAAGCGAGTAAAAACTTTGAAGTCCGAAACTGCTCTCGCGCGCATCAAATCACCGTAAAAACCGCTTCAAAGCAAAGTTAAACAACGTCCAGACATTTGGACTTTATTTTATTAAATATAGACAGTCCTAAATACCAATTTTAGGAAGATTAATGTTCACAATAACAATTCTATTGTACTAAGAAATTTGAATATCGTAGATATCTGTGACCACACAAAACAGAGGATGGTAAGCCTGTGGGCAGACCAAAGCGAAGAAGACAAGCTTACCACGCGAGTGAGCGGAACAGGATTATAACGACTGAGCAGGAATCAGCAGCCACAGCCACAGGGAACAGAAGGAGCTAAATTTGACTTGTGCGAGCTTCGATCTAAATGCTTTATACGTGACCTTTGCAAGTTTCGATCTGTTTGCTTTATACGCGGTGTATTGCGTTACTGCGTTATTCGATCTTTTTGTTTTCGTTTTTTTCGTCCCAGCGGGTAATCGGTCGCTTTCCGGTCGTTGCCCGAAGGGCAACGACCGGAAAGCGAAAGCTTTCCGAGCGAGGCACGAAGTGCCGAGAAGAAATAACGACAAGCTCTTCTTAGGGGCGACCCATTTAACTTCTGAGGGGGGGGGGGGGGGGGGGGGGGGGGGGGGGTGGGGGGGTGGAGGATTTGGTATAGGCAATAATTTTTTTTAACCCTTTCATGCTGCAGAAATTTTTTTTTCTCGGAGCATTTTGTGTGCATGATATTTTTTTCTCCATGTAACATGCTGCAGGATATTTTTTTTCTGTGTGTATGGGCGGAGGAAAAGTCGCCTTTCCGTTGTGACTGACCTTTGATCGCAATCTCGTTGCTTTTTAATACGTTGAGTAATAATACATATGTATCAATAATACATATTTATTATTACTGAATGTAAAAGCAATGAGATGGTGATCCCTTTCCACTTGCACTGATGAAAGGAGTCAGGCCTTAGGCCTGCTCCTGGACATGCTTTCTCCTTCATTCCATCGTACGCACATCCATTGGCCCTGCACACATATCTTGCAGGTATAGTGGTGGCTACCGACAGGCTCGTAGACAGGATTTAGAATGGGGGGGGGGGGGTGCGTAAGAGTACCAAAGGTGTAATGATACGAGCGCCGAAGGCGCGAGCTTCTAGGGGGGTCCGGGGCATGCCCCCTCGGGAAATTTTGAAAGATTAGGTTGTCTGAGACTACATTTCGTGCGTTTTGAAGGCAGTTTGACATGGAACCGAACGTAAAAACATGAGTATTTTCTGGAACTGTTCAGTTAAATTCAAAATGGATTTTTGACAAACAGGAACTTTATGATGAAAGAGTACTAGGAATACATATTGCGGACCTTCGATTAAAGCCAAAGGAGTGAATATTTGGATGAAGAAATGACTCGCTTGATGCTGTCTTTTCTCGATGAAGACCATATGTAAACACGTTCAAAGCTGCGATTGGTTTGGTTTATTGGATGAACCAGTTGATTCCGACTTCATTTTCAAACTACTACTAGAGCACAAGCACTACTATTTCACTTCTTTTGAACCATCGGTTCACAATAGGTGGACCTCCACAGCCCGTTGATAAGGGAGTAATCCTAGGTGTGCCCCCCCCCCCCCCCCCCCTGGGCCAACATTCTTGGATTTGACAAAACTGTAGACTGGTTAATACGGTGTAACACACAAGCTATAATAAATAATTTATTAATGTAGCAGAATAAAGCTATCTGAAGAAGGGAGATGCAAAAATTATTGTAGTTCTCCAGTTTCCCCTCCTTGACAAATACAGATGCTATTAAATCCGCAACTGCTGCATCAGGCTGAAGATGAAGTTGTTAAGTCAGCCCGAGTAAGTGTCCCTTGCAGGAATTTTTTTTCGGCCCACTGAACGTGGTATGAATTTTTGTTCCGTCAGTGGTCGTGTGCAACGAAAATTTTTTCGTAACAAGTTTGCTTGCAGGATATTTTTTTTCAACAACAAATCCCTCCACCCCCCCCCCGCCCCCCTCAGAAGTTTAAATGGGTCGCCCCTTACAGCGTAACGATGCTTGTGTGCATGTGACCCTAAGGAATTCCCGCTGGGACGAAAACACGAAAACAAAAAGATAGAATAACGCAGTAACGCAATACACCGCGTATGAAAGCAAACAGATCGAAACTCGCTGAAAGGTCACGTACGAATAAAGCATTTGGATCGAAACTGGCACAAGTCAAATTTAGCTCCTCTTCTCCCTGTGGCACAGCAAAATAATCTACCAGCTTCTAACCGAACGAACGGCGTTGGAAAGTCTTTGATCTCTGACCAAGGACGTAAACCATGGAATGCAAGGATGAGGCTCAGCGACGGAGACGAGGGAAAAACATAGCAAAAAATGAGCCTAAACCGAACACAAACACTCGGGGCATGAACGCACACCTGAACCACAACAAGTCGGGAGGGGTGTCTAAATACTATGCTAATTACCCCAAGTTATTACGGAATCCTCCCGAGGGAAAGAGGTGTTAATTAATGTAGCGCGCGATGCCATTTCGGCGCAAACATATCAATGAAA
>MU826588.1:0-15272 GCA_029204205.1 Desmophyllum pertusum
GGCGGACCACTTTGGTCTGACTCATTTGAATGGTCAGTTTCTTAGGAGGCATAAAACAATAACATGGATACAAGTTGAAGTTTTCTTTGAGCAGAGCAAATTATGAAGGTGGTGTGGCAAAATTGTTGTTTGTCAGGGTTAGCTGGGGTTGGGGGTGGTAGTGGTTATACTAGAATAATATAATTTATTATAAAAAATTACTGGTATTATATTATGTGCAATTTATCTGCGTAAAGTTGTATGCAGTTGCGTTACAGGGCTGTCATTAGTAGCCACCAACCACCTAATATTTGACCGGCAACTTCAGTGAAGATGGCCGATGGTTGAAAATGACTAGAAAAGATTACCAGCCCAGGTCCCATGTACTTCCTTCCACTTTAATTTAATGTCTACCTTTTATATGCAAAAAATTTAATTTGGTTATTTTGTGTTTTCCAGGTCTCTGGCATTTGTTTGATTGCCATTGGTGCAATAGTTAAGGCAAAATATGGTGACTTTGTTAAAATAAGCGACAGCAGTCTCTCGTCGGGTGCGGTATTCCTCATCATCATCGGCGTCATTGTGGCGATTGTTGGCTTTCTTGGATGCTGTGGTGCTTACAAGGAAAATTATTGCATGGTTACCACGGTATGATTTCCAGATTGTCAATTAAGATATTATATAACAGGGCACTGGAAATTAGTGTAATTGAACCAAGTTAACCAACAACAAGTGTGCCTGCAGTCAGCTGTTTATAGTGGTCAGCAGCTATAAGCACCTGCCAAGCTCAAGGTATCCTGGACATTTGGTGTGGTTTAATGCGCTTCGTATCTCTGGCAGTATTTCAGTGATATTTAACCAAGTTTCGTCCCTCCCCCTTCCCTACTCTTCTTTTCCTCTCCACTGGCTCAAGGGTGGGGGCAAAAAAAAATGTATTTGGTTGGGTTAGGGTATGGCCGGTTTGTGGGGTTTGCAGCCATCTGGGATAATCCCTGCCACCCATTCCCCATAGTACACAAGGCAGTTGGTTTAAAATTATCTATAAGCTATGGCCTTGTGTGCTACGTCGTGAAAAGATGATTAAGTAAGTATATGTACTGTATATTCTGTTGGTGGATTTTGAATTTGCAATGTTTCTCACTGACCTTTAATTTCAGTTTGCTGTATTGCTGGCAATCATTTTTCATCATTGGGAACTCGCAGCTGGTGCGTTTGGCATATGCTCTACGAAGGAAAAGTAAAGTTTAGGAACAGAAGTGAAACATTTTAGAGTGAAAATTCTAATGACTCGACTTGTTAACATCTTTCTGGGCCTGAGTTTACAAACAGGCATCCTTCTTGGTGCTTTAAATTGAGTTCTACTCAATAGACGTCTACTTGCTATGATATCAATTTTCGTACATTTAGTTGACATTGGATCGGGACTAACACTGAGTATCGCGATCCGCTTATAGGTTTTGGCTAGTTAGATGTCTGACATTTGAACCGAAAAATTCCGATACTGATGAATGATGCAACTCTATAGAGATTTTGTTTAGTCTCTCTAATTGGTTGTGGCTCGACAGTGCACAATTTCGGCTTTGGAGCTATGTCATCAGTATGGCATGTTTCAGATTGAACAACAACAACAACAACAACAACAATTTTTATTTTGCATTTATAAAAATTAGGTTAAATTTAATTAGGATTAATTTTAAAACTTCTGATAAAAAAATTTAGTGATTGAATCTAGTATTCCAGATAAGAGAGGGGCCTCTGATCATAAAAAAACCCAGCAAGGTCATCTACCTGACCTGATAAATTTAAAACGAATTCTGATAATTTAGTGATTGTGATGCCAATAGCTATTGACCCGTTGCAATACCTCATTTACTGAGCCTTGCTTTTAAAACTTATCTGGAACCCTGTGAATCAATGCCAGATTTTTCCCCAAGAATTGTAAAGGGAAGTGTCAGTTACTGTACCTTTAAAAACCTTATCGCTCATCAAAGAGTGCCATGTTTTTCAAACTCAAGGTTTCTCTGTGGGAGTGAAAGGGTTAAAGTATGGATTCATGCGAGTCAAATTGAAATCATAGAAACAGATGTTGTACTTGTCATAATTATTATTGGGCAGGCAGAGCAAAGTGCTCAATAATCCTCATTTACATCATTCAACCCATGATTTGTTATATTTATTGATATGGGTTTTTCCTTGTCTTTGTTCTGTGCCGTGAATAGCTGGAGGGCTATCTTAAAAAAGGATTAAGGGAGGGTGTCGAAAAATACAACACTGCGATCCTGCATACAAGAAAGCAATGGACAAAGTACAGGACCAGGTGATGTTTAAAACTTTAATCAAGAAGCTCTTGTGAGCGACTCGTGGATGATATGTTAAACTTATTCCACTAATGGTTTGTTACATAAAACAGTCATTTCTGCCACGGCAACTTTCCCCGATCGATTGACCCTAACCGAAGCCAAGCCTACGGTAGTTCAAAGTTAGGTCAGCGTACTAACAACAATATAACGAAATTTCTATGTTAATTTTAACAGCCAATGTTAAGTGCGGCTCTCTTAATTAGTCAGAACGGTTAACAACGTGGACTTCAAATTCGAAGGTCGCCCCAGTTCAAATCCCAGAAATGTGAAAAACGAAAAATATATTTTTACAATTTACGACCTCTTACTAGTCTTTTTTTCTTTCTCCTTTTTAATGAATCTATTACATGACGCAATTCATACAATTGGAAAAAGCTCAAATAAAGTGAAAAAACGACATATACTGTCCCGAAATCAACATAAGTCGCAGTCCGCAGTTTCGTGCTTTGAAATCGAAATACTTGTATCCAAACACGCATTTCAGCCCTTCAAAGTCTTTCAATGATCTTGTTTCTCCGGAAGTCAAGTATTTTCTAAGGTTATTTCTTTCTATTGGGAACTCTTACAAGCTATAAATCGAGCACGAAGAGTCATTCTAAGAAGCTATGAGCCTAGCGGTAGTCCAAAGTTAGGTCAGCGTACTAACAACAGACACCCAAAGACATCTCTATGTTAATATTTCATCACCAACGTTAAATTTTCGACAAATTAGTCAGTCGAGCGTTTTAATGGTCTGGGAACCATTCAAAATTCGAAGTTCGTCTCTGGAGTCGCAGGTTCAAATCCCAGAAGTGTGGAAATGAAAAATTAACAAAAAAATCACTAAATAAAATAATAAAATCAAATAAAATAATATAATAGAAGAAAAAAAAAGAGACGAAAAAAAAGAGACGAAGAAAAAGATAAATTTATAATTTAATACATCAATTAATATTCATAAATTAAAGTTTACAGCCCGAGCAAGTGAAATTTGCATATCTGTTTCCACAGCTATACTCATTTCATTACATTCACTCGTAAAAAATGAACAGTAACACGTATTTGTAGGAACATACTGCTCAGTAGCATTCATGTGACAGAGCCCACCCTCCCTGGGGGGGTGGGGGGGGGAGGGGTACTCCCATACAGGTATATAGCCTATACAGGGATGTGCCGCCCAAAAGGGTTATGGGTTTTCAACCTAGATTCACAAACAGGGTAGATAGGTGTTCCTTCAGTTACCAGGAATTATTTTCCCTGATATTTTCTGCAGGCCTGGCTGCTGTCCGACCTTCTGGCCGACAAAAACGATATCAATGTTGACAATAGATCACTGTCAGGAATCAAATGCTCGAATAAACGCTTACTTCCATAAATACATGTCATAAACAGGGTAGGGGAAGTGCGAATCGGGTTGAGTACCCACCCCCCCCCCCCCCCTCATGGATATTCTCCCAGTACAGTCTTGAGCAAGCTTGGTTAATCGGAAATTTATTACACTACTTGCGGTTGAAAAAGAGCTGTCATGGAAATTAAGCCATAACAAAGAAACAAACTTACCAGTGGTCCTACTTATAAAATATCGGACCGGCAATAAAGCATTCTGATTGGCTTAGTTTTGTTGTCCCTCTCAGCTATCTTAGTTGTGTAATATAAAATGGCAGTAATAATAATTATTATTAATGGTCAGACTCGCAAACTCTGAATACCGTGTAGATAAAAAAAATTTCTGGTTCTGAGTATCAAGTAATTTTTAATAATTCATTGTTTTGCAGTTTAAATGTTGTGGAGTCGACGATGATGGTTATACCCTGTACCTTAAGGGTAATAATACAAATGCCACTTTCCCAGAGTCGTGCTGTGCAAATAAAACTGGTTGTCCCACAACTGTTGGAGAATGCAAAGAAGGCAATAAAGGCAAACCCAGATGTATTCAAGAAAACGGTAAGATTGTTTAGTTTTGTTGTATAGAGCGGTTTTCAATTGATTGTCGAAAGTAATCACTGAATTGCTTGGTTTTGATTTTGCTTTTTGCCCTCTACGATTGGTTTAAAAACTCGCACCACCTTCCTCCAACCAATCAAATGCAAAGCCAAAATCATCGCGGACTTTGTCGCATGCATTTTGCCCGTGCTGATGTCATTTCCCATGATTGTGCTTTAATTTCCTCACTACACATTTGTAAGCATTATGGTATGCGGTAATAAATAATGATTTTTTTTTTCAGGGATGTTTCGACGGTGTTTTAAAACAATACCTCAAAGATCACCTTGTTATTGTTGGGAGGAGTTGGTATCCAGAGGCATAGCTTTTATTCAGGTTTGTTTGCGCCTGTCCCTTCAATCAAGGGAAATTAATGAAGTCAACAGTAACCTTATTATGGGAACTGGGGAATTTATGAAGTTTTGAGTTAGGAGTTTGAGTTTCAGCACTTGTGGTTATGTCTAAATACACGAATGTAAGCTCTCCTGATTGGCTCCAAGTTAGCTTAGGGGTGGACATTTAAACTTCTGAAGGGGGGGGGGGGGGGGTTCGTGATTTGGTATAGTAGACTGCCCGAATTTTTGTTTCAACCCTTTCATGGTGGCAATAAAACAATTCATTCGTGTGCTAGGTGGCGGTGGCTGATATTTTTTTCTGAAGTTTCATGTGTCCGCCTAATCAGGTAAGTGCCTTGCAGGAAATTTGTCTGTCCCCTTAGATAGCTTGCAGTTTGCCTTATATTGGGGGTTTATAGGGATTATCAACTGACCATGAACTCGAACTTAGAGTTTCTACATGTAAACTCAATACTCCATGAATATTTCTGAACTCACCTTATTATGGTGACATATTTTGCAATGTTAACACAAAACCAATTGGGGTACTCATGAGTCTATATTTTTTGGTGAGAGCTGCAAAGACTGCGAAGTGGTCTCAAGATCTTTTTGCATAGGGTTAGTGGTATATTGCACGTGTCAGAGGCATTGTGCTGTGCATCAAACTTTTGTTTGGCGATGTTCACTCGTTGCCATTGTCGATTTGTGTTTTTTGGCGAAGGCTCCCTGTGTTTGTTAGTGGGGAGCTTTGAGGGGATAGGAATCCTAGGAAAATTACAGTGCTCCTCCTAACGGTGTTTGCATTTTTGTTGTTCCTCTTCTTCACGTTGATTGGCATCAGTGTCTTTTGCCTGCTGCGCTCGATGGCGATCCATCAAAAAGGAGTGATGTAAGTGATGTAATGACATGCTGGGCTGGGCCTAAAGTCTATCAGAGCAGTCTTGAAGAGGACAGCAAATAATTTAAAATACAGTAGATAATTCACGGCGGTAACGTTTTAAATTGTTTTAGTAGTTCGTTTAGGGATGTGCTGATTATTCGAGTAGTGGTTTCAGTGTTGAGTTATTATTTTTTTTCTAAAACCTATTGAAAAAAAGTGCGCTAAGCGATGGGCTGGTGTGAATGGTATAATTTGGGACTCTTGTCAGGGAATGAGTGGTAGAATGGTGTTTTTTATCTGTGGAGCCTTGTCCGATGGCTTTTTTTGACTCTTTGTATAAATTGCCTCAGAGGACAACGAGATGCGGAGACTCCAAATATAGGGTCTTCATGAAATAAGGCGGGTTCAAGATCTTCTTTGCGTAGACGTAGCAGAACTGGCCTAGAAGAAAAATGAGACTGTGGGGGAAGACTGGGAAATTCTGTGAAAGACCTCCCCATATGTTTTGAATACCGATATCGCCACCCAATAACCTAATTAGTGGATGTATCAATGTGGGCAAACTCGTACGTTGTACATTGCAGTGTTTCCTTTAGTGCTGAGTACGGTGAAAGTAATCTTGCATCATGCATTGTGTTCTTATAACCTAAAAAACAAACGTGTTTCTGTTTGGTCTGGAGGTAACCGGGTTTAATCTCTATTATTTTTCATAACATAATTGTTTCCATAAATTTATTGAGAGATTTAAAAACAATTAAAAACTCTCATACATGTGAGAATGTACATCATTATCATACAAAGGCATTTCATATAACATTTTGCTCCGACAAAGGGCTGAACACTCAAAATGTCAGCTTTCCAAATTCACTTTGGCAGTTAATTTACCTTATCAACTTCAAGTTGATAAATCAACCTTGAGTGTTTAACTCGCCCCCGCTGATGCAGTCATAAGTTTCTTTAGAACTTGATTGACATTATTCGTAGCCATTGGTATTACTTTATGTATCATTAAGTTTGTTAATTCACACAAGCTGCTTACATTCCCTTTTTGTTTCTATCAAGTTTGTTTTTGACTAAGCGTTTAAAAGCCCTTAGGCTTGATTTCCGCCGCACATTTTTCATGGGCTCATTTTACCCAAACAGTGGCTGGGAATCAACGTCTATGGAAGTTCCTTTGGACATCTGCAGAAATGTGGGTATTGGGACAGGAGAGGACTTGCAGTCCCCCTTTTCTCTCAAGATCTGACAAGCATTTATCACCATATGAGCGTAAGGGTGCAGCACACACCAGAAGAAAAACGTTGCTTTGAAAAATGCCGCGCACCGCTGGCTCTCGCCCCTAATCCCTTCTCGATCCCTCCCGATCATGGGAAACATGACTGGCTTGTGTTCAGATTGTAGCCGTAGGCAAAAGTTCATTATTAGCGTAATTGTCAATTGGTATACTTATTATCACTATTAACCTATCTACTAGGTTCTCCTTTATGCTGCCATTTGTTTTAAGGTCGTCAACGCAATGCTGGACTCCCAGTGGGAGTTGAGCGTTGCCGTGATGGCGCAAATAAACGGCAAGCTGCGTAGGAGACTAGACATACCTATCTATCTTTTTAAAATTCCTCTAAAAGGGCAATAAATCTGTGGTTTAAGGAATGTTGTAGACGTTTTTGTTCAAGCGAAGGAAATAGATTAACTGTACCAAGTGATCCTCTCCTCAGCGGACAAAAAAGAGAGAAAATAATGACAATCAGTATTTTCTGGCTATTTTCTCCCTAGACAAAAGTGAGCCCCTAGTAAAAAAGTGAACCCTAGAAAAAAGTGAGCCACTAGAAAAAGTGAACCCTAGAAAAAAGTGAGGCCTAAAAAACAAGTGGATCCCTCTAGAAAAAAAATTGGAACCCCTAGAAAAAAGTGAGCCCTATGAAAAAAGTGAGCCTAGAAAAAAGTAAACCCTAGAAAAAAGTGAACCATAGAAAAAAGTGGAACCCTAGAAAAAAGTGAGCCTAGAAAAAAGTGAGCCCTAGAAAAAAAGTGAAAACCCTGGAAAAAAGTGAGCCCTAGAAAAAACATGATCCCTAGAAAAAAGTTAAACTAAAAAAAAGTGAAGCCCTAGAAAAAAGTGAGCCCTAGAAAAAATTGAGCCCTAGAAAAAAGTGAACCCTAGAAAAAAGTGAGCCTAGAAAAAAAAATGATCCCTAGAAAACAAGTTAAACCTTTTAAAAAAAAAGTGAGCCCTAGAAAAAAAGTGAGCCGCTAGAAAAAATTGAGCCCTAGAAAAAAGTGAACCCTACAAAAAAGTTGAAGTCCCTAAAAAAAAGTGAGTTGACCAGCTAAAAAAAAGTGAGGCCACTAAAAAAAAACCAGTGAGCCCTAAAAAAAGTGAGGCCCTAAAAAAGAAAAAGGTGAGCCCTAAAAAAAAGTGAGCCTAAAAAAAGGTGAGGCTAGAAAAAAGTGAGTCCCTAAAAAAAAAAAGTTGAACCCTAAAAAAAAGTGAGCCCTAAAAAAAGTGAACCCCTAAAAAAAAAGTTAGCCCTAAAAAAGTGAGCCTAAAAAAAAGTCGAGCCCTAAAAAAAAAGCTGAACCCTGAAAAAAGTGATGCCCTAAAAAAAAGTGAGCCCTAAAAAAGTGAACCCTGAAACAAGTGAGGCCCTAAAAAAAAGTGAGCGCCTAAAAAAAAAGTGAACCCTGAAAAAAGTGAGCCCTAAAAAACAGTGAGCCCTAAAAAAAAGTGAATCCTCCCCTTGAAAAAGTGACACCCTAGAACAAAAAGTGAACCCTAAAAAAAGTGAGCCCTAAAAAAAGTGAGACCAACAAAAAAAGTGAGCCCTAAAAAAAAGTGAGCCCTAAAAAAGTGAGCCCTAAAAAAAAGGGGGTGAGCCGCTAAAAAAAAAGTGGAGACCTCTGACAAAAAAAGTTGAGCCCTAGGAAAAAAGTGAGCCCTAAAAAAAAGTGGAACCCTAAAAAAAGTGAGCCCTAAAAAAAGTGAAACCTAAAAAAAAGTTAGCCCTAAAAAAGTGAGCCTATACCCAACGCTAAAAAAAGTGAGCCCTAAAAAAAGCTGAACCCTGAAAAAAAGTGAGCCTTAAAAACAAGTGTGAGCCCTAAAAAAAAGAAAATAGTGAACTCCTGAAAAAGGAGCACCTAAAAAAAAGTGGGAGCCCTAAAAAAAAGTGAAACCCTGAAAAAAAAAAGTGTAGAGCCCTAAAAAAAAAGTGAGCCCTAAAAAAAAGTGAAACCTTGAAAAAGTGAAACCCTAGAAAAAAGTGAGCCCTAGAAAAAAGTGAGCCCTAGATAAAAAGTAGGCTACGGACAAAAGTTGCAATGACGCATTAGGCAAAGTTAGACGCCGATTACATACAACTGCAGTTGTATCTTGCGTTTTATAGAGAACGTTATTTATGACAACATTTTAATTGCCATAGAATACTTTAAACTGAGAATTATACACTGCTTCCTGTGACATCACAGGGGACACGGGAGTTCCTGTACAGCTCCGCAAATGATCCCGGCGCGAACCGCAAATGATCCCGACCGCAAATGATCCCCAAATTGGACCGCAAATGATCCCGAACCTCAAATGAAATCCCCAGAGGGAGACCGCAAATGATCTCCGCTAAAAATCGAGAAGTCGGCAAACATTGTGGACGGTAGGCTGCGAACGATTTTTTTCCATTTTGAATATTTAGCAGCGGAAATCGAGCCTAGTTTTCACGTGTCACCAAGATTTAATTTATCTATAAATTTCGAGATTAAAGATAGAGTTCCGCGCCTATGGAAACAAGACTAGACATGGAAAATTGACACCCGTTAACAGCAAACTACTTCACGAAATCGGCAAATAACATTTCTGGTGTAATTTTTAAAAAAAAAAAACTGAATTTTTTTTTCAGGCTCCTAATTGCCTGTTCCAGGCGTCGGCATAGTGGAGGAAGAGGGGGGTAGAATAGGTTTGCGGATCGGGATTTGGCAAAAAATTCGTTTCGGATTACGGAGTTCAAGGGATAATTTCCACGGATTTGAGGATCCTGCAGAGGCACGGTGGATTACGGATTGTTGCGATTTTTTAGGACCGGATTTTGGATTCAAGAATAACTACTGATACTCCTGGGTTCCAACCTATTTACTATCAACATAAATCGCAAGTCATGTTTTGCGCTTATTGAGAAAAAAATTTCAGTCCCATTTGTACTAATACATAAAATTTAACTCTAATATTATTTCAAGAATCTAGCCACAAATTGTATCTATGGTAATGAGTAAAATGAAATAAAATGAAGTAAAAGGAGTAAAAGGAGTAAATTGAGTAAAATGAGTCAAATGAGTAAAAATGAGTAAAAATGAGTAAATGAGTAAAAAATAATTTTTCGAGTAAAATGAGTAAAAAATGAGTAAAATGAGTAAAATGAGTAAAATGAGTAAAATGAGTAAAATGAGTAAAATGAGTAAAATGAGTAAAATGAGTAAAATGAGTAAAAACGAGTAAAATGAGTAAAATGAGTAAAAAATGAGTAAAATGAGTAAAATGAGTAAAAAATGAGTAAAAAAATGAGTAATTGAGTAACATGAGTAAAATGAGTAAAAATAGAGTAAAAATGAGTAAAATGAGTAAAATGAGTAAAATGAGTAAAATGAGTATACGTGAGTAAAACGAGTAAAATGAGTAAAATGAGTAAAATGAGTAAAAATGAGTAAAATGAGTAAATGAGTAAAATGAGTATAAAATGAGTAAAATGAGTAAAAATGAGTAAAATGAGTAAAATGAGTAAATGAGTAAAATGAGTAAAAATGAAGTAAAAATGAGTAAACTGAGTAAAATGAGTAAAAATGAGTAAAATGAGTAAAATGAGTAAAATGAGAAAAATGAGTAAATGGAGTAAAAATGAGTAAAAATGAGTAAAATGAGGAAAATGAGTAAAATGAGTAAAAATGAGTAAAAATGAGTAACATGAGTAAAATGAGTAAAATGAGTAAAATGAGTAAAATGAGTAAAATGAGTAAAAATGAGTAAAATGAGTAACATGAGTAAAATGAGTAAAATGAGTAAAATGAGTAAAAATGAGTAAAATGAGTAAAATGAGTAAAATGAGTAAAATGAGTAAAAAGAGTAAAAATGAGTAAAATGAGTAAAAATGAGTAAAAATGAGTAAAATGAGTAAAAATGAGTAAAATGAGTAAAAATGAGTAAAAATGAGTAAAATGAGTAAAATGAGTAAAAATGAGTAAAATGAGTAAAATGAGTAAAAATGAGTAAAAATGAGTAAAATGAGTAAATGAGTAAAATGAGTAAAATGAGTAAAAATGAGTAAAATGAGTAAAATGAGTAAAAATGAGTAAAAATGAGTAAAATGAGTAAAATGAGTAAAATGAGTAAAATGAGTAAAAATGAGTAAAATGAGTAAAAATGAGTAAAAATGAGTAAAAATGAGTAAAATGAGTAAAATGAGTAAAATGAGTAAAAATGAGTAAAATGAGTAAAATGAGTAAATGAGTAAAAATGAGTAAATGAGTAAAATGAGTAAATGAGTAAAATGAGTAAATGAGTAAAAATGAGTAAAATGAGTAAAATGAGTAAAATGAGTAAAATGAGTAAAATGAGTAAAAATGAGTAAAATGAGTAAAAATGAGTAAAATGATAAAATGAGTTAAAATGAGTAAAATGAGTAAACTGAGTAAAATGAGTAAATGAGTAAAATGAGTAAAATGAGTAAAATGAGTAAAAATGAGTAAAAATGAGTAAAAATGAGATAAAATGAGTAAAATGAAGTAAAATGAGTAAAGATGAGTAAAAATGAGTAAAATGAGTAAAAATGAGTAAATGAGTAAAATAGAGTAAAATGAGTAAATGAGTAAAATGAGTAATATTAAAATGAGTAAAAATGAGTAAAATGAGTAAATGAGTAAAAATGAGTAAAATGATGGTAAAATGAGTAAAAATGAGTAAAATGAGTAAAAAATGAGTAAATTAAAAATGAGTAAAATGAGTAAAAATGAGTAAAATGAGTAAAATGAGTTAAAATGAGTAAAATGAGTAAAAATGAGTAAAATGAGTAAAATGAGTAAAATGAGTAAATTGAGTAAAATGAGTAAAATGAGTAAAAAGGAGTGTAAAATGAGTAAAATGAGTAAAATGAAGTAAAAATGAGTAAAAATTCGTAAAATGAGTAAAAATGAGTAAAATGAGTAAAAATGGAGTAAAAATGAGTAAAATGAGTAAAATGAGTAAAATGAGTAAAAATGAGAAATGAGTAAAATGAGTAAATGAGTAAAATGAGTAAAATGAGATAAAAATGAGTACACTGCAGTAAATGAGTAAAAATGAGTAAAATGAGTAAAAATGAGTAAAATGAGTACATGGAGTAAAAATGAGTAAAATGAGTAAAAATGAGTAAAATGAGTAAAAATGAGTAAAATGAGTAAAATGAGTAAAAATGAGTAAAAATGAGTAAATGAGTAAAATGAGTAAAATGAGTAAAATGAGTAAATGAGTAAAATGAGTAAAAATGAGTAAAATGAGTAAATGAGTATAAAATGAGTAAAATGAGTAAAATTGAGTAAAATGAGTAAAAATGAGTAAAATGAGTAAAATGAGTAAAAATGAGAAAATGAGTAAAATGAGTAAAATGAGTAAAATGAGTAAAATGAGTAAAATGAGTAAAATGAGTAAAAATGAGTAAAAATGAGTAAAATGAGTAAAAATGAGTAAAATGAGTAAAATGAGTAAAATGAGTAAAATGAGTAAAATGAGTAAAATGAGTAAAATGAGTAAAAATGAGTAAAATGAGTAAAATGAGTAAAATGAGTAAATGAGTAAAATGAGTAAAAATGAGTAAAATGAGTAAATGAGTAAAATGAGTAAAAATGAGTAAAATGAGTAAAATGAGTAATAAAATGAGTAAAATGAAGTAAAATGAGTAAAATGAGTAAAAATGAGTAAAATGAGTAAAATGAGTAAAAATGAGTACAATGAGTAAAATGAGCAAAATGAGTAAAATGAGTAAAATGAGGACAAATGAGTAAAAATGAGTAAAATGAGTAAAAATGAGTAACATGAGTAAAAATGAGTAAAATGAGTAAAATGAGTAAAATGAGTAAAATGAGTAAAATGAGTAAAATGAGTAAAATGAGTAAAAATGAGTAAAAATGAGTAAAATGAGTAAAATGAGTAAAATGAGTAAAAATGAGTAAAAATGAGTAAAATGAGTAAAATGAGTAAAATGAGTAAAATGAGTAAAATGATTAAAATGAGTAAAATGAGTAAAATGAGTAAAAATGAGTAAAATGAGTAAAAATGAGTAAAATGAGTAAAATGAGTAAAATGAGTAAAAGAGTAAAATGAGTAAAATGAGTAAAATGAGTAAAAATGAGTAAAATGAGTAAAAATGAGTAAAATGAGTAAAATGAGTAAAAATGAGTAAAAAGAGTAAAATGAGTAAAATGAGTAAAATGAGTAAAATGAGTAAAATGAGTAAAATGAGTAAAATGAGTAAAAATGAGTAAAATGAGTAAAATGAGTAAAATGAGTAAAATGAGTAAAAGTGAGAGTAAATGAGTAAAAATGAGTAAAAATGAGTAAAAATGAGTAAAATGAGTAAATGAGTAAAATGAGTAAAATGAGTAAAAATGAGTAACAATGAGTAAAATGAGTAAAACTGCGTAAAAATGGAGTAAACATGAGTAAAAATGAGTAAAATGTTGATAAAATGAGTAAAATGAGTAAAATGAGTAAAAATGAGTAAAAATGAGTAAAAATGAGTAAATGAGTAAAATGAGTAAAAATGAGTAAAAATGAGTAAAAATGAGTAAAATGAGTAAAAATGAGTAAAATGAGTAAAATGAGTAAAATGAGTAAAAATGAGTAAAATGAGTAAAAATGAGTAAAAATGAGTAAAATGAGTAAAATGAGTAAAAATGAGTATAAATGAGTAAAAATGAGTAAAAATGAGTAAAATGAGAAAATGAGTAAAATTTCGTAAATGAAGGTAAAATGAGTAAAATGAGTAAACTGAGTAAAATGAGTAAAAATGAGTAAAAATGAGTAAAAATGAGTAAAATGAGTAAAATGAGTAAACATGAGGTAAAATGAAGTAAAAATGAGTAAAATGAGGGAAAATGAGTTAAAAATGAGTAAAATGAGTAAAATGAGTAAAAATGATGTAAAAATGAGTAAAATGAGTAAAAATGAGTAAAATGACGTAACATGAGGTAAAAATGAGTAAAATGAGTAAAAAATGAGTAAAAATGATGTTAGAGTAAAATGAGTAAATATGAGTAAAATGAGTAAAAAAATGAGTAAAATGAGTAAAAATGAGGTAAAATGAGTAAAATGAGTAAAATGAGAAAATGAGGTAAAATGAGTAAAAATGAGTAAAAAATGAGTAAAAATGAGTAACCATGAGTAAAATGAGTAAAAGGAGTAAAATGAGCTAAAATGAGTAAAAATGAGTAAAATGAGAGGAAAATGAGTAAATGAGTAAAATGAGGAAAAATGAGTAAAAAAATGAGTAAAATGAGTTAAAAAAATGAGTAAATGATTGGTAAAATGGATAAAATGAGTCAAAATGAGTAAAATGAGTAAAAATGAGTAAAAAATGAGTAAACATGAGTAAAAATGAGTAAAATGAGTAAAAATGAGTAAAAATGTTAAAAAATGAGTAAAATGAGTAAATGAGTAAAAGAGTAAAAATTGAGTAAAACATGAGGTAAAATGAGTAAAATGAGTAAAAATGAGTAAAAAATGAGTAAAATGAGTAAAAATGAGTTAAAATGAGTAAAATGAGTAAAAATGAGTAAATGAGTAAAATGAGTAAAAATGAGTAAAAATGAGTAAATGAGTAATAAACACTCCATGAGGTAAAACTGAAGTAAATTGGCTAAAATGAGTAGAAATGAGAAAAATGAGTAAGAAAATGAGTAGTAAAAACATGAGTAAAATGGATGTTAAAAATGCAGTAAAAAAAATGTAGTAAAATGAGGGTTAAAAATGAGTTAAAAAATGAGTTAAAAGAGGTAAAATGAGTAAAAAAAATGAGTTTATAAAAATGAGTAAAATGAGCTAAAAAAATTTGAAGTTAAACTGAGTAAAAAGAGTAAAATGAGTAAAATGAGTAAAAAATGAGTAAAAATGAGAAAAATGAGTAAAAATGAGTAAAAATGAGTAAAAGTGAGGTAAAAATGAGAAAAAATGAGTAAAATGAGTAAAAATGAGTAAAAATGAGTAAAATGAGTAAAAATGAGTAAAAATGAGTAAGAATGAGTAAAATGAGTAAATAATGAAGTCAAATGAAGGGAAATGAGGGAAAATGAGTAAAAATGAGTAAAAATGAGTAAAATAGCGTTAAAAATGAATAAAAATGAGTAAACTGAGAAATTAAAAATGAGTAAAATGAGTTAAAATGAGTAAAATGAGTAAAATGAGTAACATGAGTAAACATGAGTAAACATGAGTAAAATGAGTAAAAAATGAGGTAAAATGAGTAAAATGAGTAAAATGAGTAAAAAATGAGTAAAAGGAGGTAAAATAAGTAAAATGAGTACGTAAATCGAGTTGTTAAAATGAGTAAGTGGTAAAATGAGTAAAATAGAAAATGAGTACATGGTGAAATGAGATATAAAATGAGAAAATGAGTAAAATCTTGAGTAAAAATGAAGCAAAAAATGAGGGTAAAAAATGGAGTAAAATGAGTAAACTGAGTAAAATGAGAGAAAGAATGAGTAAAGATGAGTTAAAAATGAGTAAAATGAGTAAAATGAGTAAAATGA
>MU826589.1:0-15172 GCA_029204205.1 Desmophyllum pertusum
CTCACTCACTCACTCACTCACTCACGCACTGAGAAGGTTTGAACTCCTGACTGATAGTATCCCAGTTTAAACTGGGTGGTTTGAAGCAAAAAAAGCGGGAGGAAAGGGAAAAAACAATCAACTGATGACTGAGAATGTATCTTGAACTTCGGATCAGGACAAACTGAAATTTTGACTTGTTTGGAGGAAAAACAATGGAATAACAAAATTCCTCTACCAAAATTAATGGTTTGAACAGATTATATTTTGCAAATTTTACTCATTTTTTTTGCCTTGCAAATACTATGAAACTGAATGCCATATAGATTATTGTCAACATTACCCTGTACCCATACTGATGTATAGGAACACTGGAACGAAGGTACAGGGGAAAATGACAAGCCGCAGTAGAAATACAGATGCTGTACCTGTGATGATCTGCAGTCAACCGAAAACAACAACTCAGTTTACTTCTAACTCAAGTCAGTATAACCCAGTGGCTGACTATTGGCAAACTCACAATCTGATTGGCCACACAGACAGCTAGTATAGATTGATAGAAGGCTCTTGGAGCACACATAGTTTTCTTGTGGATTATGGCTGAAGATGTATTAAACAAAACTATCAATATCACAGGGTCCAGAGGAGTTCAATTTGATCGTGTAAAATTTGATCGAGCCACTGTTTTCTTTGAAGTAACGTCACCGTATTGCATTACGTTAAATATATACCGTGCGCCCGTGAGCCAGTGTTTGCGGCTTACGAAAATAAAAAACATTGCAGACGAATATCGATCAGGCGATCAAAAGGATATGGCAAATAGGAAAACATAAAACGGTTGAAATTGGATTCAGGATTTTATTGCACAAGGATTTAGTTTACAAGGTAAAGACATTAAAAGCGAGTTTTGTACGATCAAATTGAACTCCTCTGACCCTGTGAATAAATCAGTTTTATTGATATTCTATGTTTAATAGATCATCCACTGGGTTATACTAAAGCAATAATTTATTAGACTGCTCATGCACTCTTGGTTCTTATCGACTTTGATAGTTGACTCTCGACTTTGTACTGGGCTTCACCCCTCGCCAGGTATCAGCAGATAGAACCCTATTATTACCTTTTAGGGTATAAAGCTGGAACAAATAGCTGATATAGGAACTAAACAGAATATCTCTTAGGGGTGAAAATGAATTTGAGCCACACCCAGTGAGAATTGATTGGATTTTACAATATCAAGGGACTACTAATAATAATTATTAGAATAATGCACTTGAGGATTGCCGAAGTTACTGCAAGATCTAACTGGTCACTTTCAAGATGCTCCAAAATACATGTAATTACTGTTTACATTTAACACCTACCATGATTAGAACTGGTTCAGATAGCTTGGCAATGTTCTTCCACTGTTTGGACTTAATTTTACCAAGTTGGGATCGTTCTAAATCTTGCAATCTAAGAGGAAAATGATTTGTAAGCCATGTTTATAGGTTTATAGTGTGACTACTCCAACCAAGGATACCCAAGCAAATTCTTTGCAAATTGACCAAGAGTGTTAAAACAATAAAAATGATCACAAATTTATTGCTGCTTTAGTGTGCAGTTTCATGCTTAGATCCATAATTTGTGGAAAATCTATTGTTTAACATCCAAGGTTTTCATTTGCTAATTTGCACATAATTTTGTTGGGTGGTCTCGGTTGGAGTTAGTCGCACTTGTAAAACAACTGGGAGGTACATCACCTACTAGAGGGAACATCCAATTCACAATTAAGGACCATGCTGTAATGAAGGTGTGTTAGCTGGACTTGCCATGACAGACTAACCTCTCATACAGGGACACCTCTATAATATGGACAGTTCACTGCCAGGACCCAGAAAATCATAATATATTTTCTTACAAAATTACCGGCCTTAGACTCGTCTGTAACAGACAATATAAATCGGCTGCAGATAGCCTCATAGGAATATTGATATAAACTCTACATCTTTATTATAGACAGACTCCAAAACTCTTAACAAAAAAATCTCAAATAATTCTACAATCCATTCAATTACATTTTATGTAAACCTTTTTCAGTAGATAGATATTTAGTTCTATATGTAGTACAAGACATGGCTGAACTCATGTACATACAGTATATTGTATGTTGTACCGTGTGTTTCAAGTATTGTTTCCAGTTCAATACATCTGATTATGTAGGGCACTAATATTGCTACGACATAAAAATTGCATTTAATGACCGAGATAAAACAGAATTCTAGTTTGGGTACTTTGCAACACAAAATAAGCTTATTAAAATCACTAGTTAAGTCTAGAGCGCGTTGAAATGATGTCATATCTGTGACCTCTATAATACAACAACTCTCTAATGTGGACACTTTGGCCTGTCTGCTCAGTGCTCATATTAGAGAGCTTCAACTGTATTATAGCAGAACTATAGAGTGGTAAAGTGTGACGTCACAAATTTTCAAATTTGCGAAATTATGAAATTTGATCAGCTATTCAGCGGAAGCATGCCATAAAACGTGCACTTGCCCAAAATTAGCTCTCCACTGCAATTTGCGGCCGAGATATAGAGGTTGAAAGTGTCGGTACAGTCCCATACAAACCTCTCTATTTTGCGCCTGTTCTAAACTGAAGGAACAGACACAAAATTAGAAGGGTTTGTATGGAGAAATTAAAACCTGAAGTGCCCATATCTCGGCCGCAAATTGCAATGGAGAGCTCATTTTTGGCAAGTGGACGTTTTTTGGCATGCTTCCTCTGAATAGCTGATCATATTTCATAATTTCGCAAATTTAATTTTTGTGATGTCATGACTTTAGTACTCTATAGACTGTGCCGAAGTAACTAGTCAAATCACCACTAATGGCCACCTCTCAACAATGGCTAGCTAATTCGGCTCCAAGTATAAGGTGGCCGTTGTAGAGAGGTTCTGATCATCAGTATTAATATGAGAATTCTAAATATTGCAATCTTGAAAAAATAAGAGAGCTCGTACAAAGCTGTGCTATATATACCCCAGGCAACTTAGTTTAAACATTGGGCCCCTGGATTTCAGGGCATATGTAGCTCCAATACACTCGTGGAAGCCCCTGTCCAGTGATGAACATAAATATACACATACTATATACCTTTAAATTAAGAAAAGTGAACATAGCTCCAAACAAACCACCAATGACTCCAATAATAACAGTTGGTATAAATGCCAAGATGTTTAACCCAATACCATGACTAATCTGCAATGAAATGTTGAAATCCAAACAATATTGGATTAAAACAGTGATAAGTGCATAGAGGACAGATATATAGGCTAAAATTATCAAAATTTGATACTTTTGCATTTAATGCAGATCTTCTGGGACCGACTTCATGCAACAACTGTATATATACCTGCCAACTTTTCCTGAGTCAAATGCATGAGATTTTTTGTCTTCAGAGTATCTGGGGTTCCGAAGATGTTCCAACAATTTCCGAACGTTGCCAAAGACATCCGAATATTTCCGAAGACGATTCGAAGATTTACAAACGTTGACAAAGAGTTTGTATCCAGTTCCACAATGCATTCGGACACGGTTTGGAGGATTCAAACACGACATATAGCGTTATTTAGAGTGGCTATGTTTCCTTGCATTGGTTTGAGTTTACATATTTTTCGAAAGTGTGTCAGTTAAGGCTGTAATACAATGTAGCTAAAATTTTTGCAGCCAGGCATGAGAAGTTGGTCCGTAAGTGTCAGCTGGTGTGAGATCGAAGTTTTGGACTGGCAGGCGTGAGACCAGAACGAGCTATACTTCAATTTCGTAGAAAAGAAAACCATTAATTTTCATTGATGGCATTGAAGTGGAAAATAGGTCAATATTCATATTAGCACTCAGAAGTGTTTGATGTGAAATACTGTATGACTAAACTGCAATCCAGGATAAAGGTTGATCATGTTATCTGTTAGAAACCTTCTCCACATTATAGTAATCAAATTAACATTAACTGTAATCAACATATATATTTCTTTGATTATAGCTGAACTAACCTGAAATAAAATGTTCTTTTCAGCTTTAAAACAACCCAAACTCTCCTTGATACTTGAATCCTTCAAATGCTGAATTAAACAAGTCCTACAAACAATATTAAAGAATTTATTATTGTCATCACATTAATCACAAATTAATAATTAAAGATAAATTTGGAATTAGCATGGATCTAGCACAGAAAACAATCATGCTACTTCTTGTCTTTCTTTCTACACGTCAAATTGTATTGCACGCAGCATTCTTTGCAGTCTGCAGTTATTCTATACGGTGGAATTTATAGCCCAAGACATGTAACAAAAATTACAAAATTTCATCACACTGGCCTCAGGATTTTGAATGCAGTGACACTCTGTCCTCGAAGCGTTGTAGTGGTTCCAAACGAGTGTTAAACAGGATTTGTTCTCCACCTCCCTCCCCCTTATTATCATCCACTGACCTACTCTGTGTTGATGGGTGCCTGGAGTACCGCCGCCTCGAGGATGGGTTGCAGAGATTTACCAGCCGGGGGGTACTCCCTATAATGGACTATACGGGAGGCTCTGCCCCGAAAGGGGTGCCTTTTCAGACTGGAGGTATATAAAAGGGTAGGGATTTCACGAGTTGGAGTATAGAAACGGGTAGGAATTTCATGAGTTGGAGTATAGAAAAGGGTAGGGAAAACTGTCATTTAGGTATGAGGTAGACTGCAGGTTTGAAGTTCTTAGCCATCGTAAGACAGCTTCCACTTCCTTCTGGGGATATATATTGTTCATTAAGTTCATTCCAAGGGGGTTGGACCTCTGGGCGGAGCCTCCCCGTATAAAACTTTTTTGAGTACCCCCCCCCCCCCCCCCCCCAGGTTACCAGCCATGGAGCCGTATTCCATCAAAGCACTTGCTGGCCACAGTGGAAGCCCCTGGATGTCCAAGGCACCCATCCTCCACTTGAACAAGGCAATTTGTTAACTTAGGAAAAGTTACCAATTCTCTTAATTTTCATGTGCTTTGGAATTCAATTGAAGGGTGTGGTACTCATTTTAAGCATCAGGTGGAGAGATGCACTGCTAAAGCTGTAAATATCTTACCCAAGAACACAAAATGAGGATATTTACTGCAAGGAGCCCAAAAGTGTGACCACATTTAATTAACTTGAATTCTTTCATGCAGACTCAGTATCCAATCAGAAACAGAGGACAGATTAAAACTGACCATAGAAACAGCTGTTGAGCGAATGTCAATTTACCCAATTTTACCATCAATATTTCACATTTTGGAGTTGCAAAATTAGTCTACAGTCAAACCTCTGCTAACGGACACCTCCTGTAGGCGGATAGTCACCTCTTGTAAGCGACACTTGCATGGTCATGCATGTTCCTAGCTATATTAACAAACACTACATTTTTAACCTCCCATAAATGGACACCTCTCTTAAGCAGACACTTTTTCTGGTCCTGAGGGTGTCTGCTAACGGTAGGCTCAACTGCTGTATAGGATTTCAAACGCTCAATAGCTGACATGTAAAAGCCTAAAAAACAGGCATCCTTGACAAAAGCAATTTCGTCTTCCCTGCAAGATCGCTTGTGGCTTAAGTTGGATTTCAGCTTCTGATTGGAAATTCACGAAAGAATGTGAATTCATTAACAGTGATCACACTTTTGGGCTCCTTGCTGTAAAGCCAATGCACTGAACTTTAGGAAACAGCACCACCCACAGCATGATTCAACAATGTCTTTAATACCATAATACACGACTTACTGTAGTGAATGTTGATACCATGCATGCAAAGAATGTCTGCCATGATAATTTCATGTTCCAAAAGATGACACCTCTTCCATAGAGAACAGCAGTCCACCCACTGGTGCCCCAAAAGCTGAAGCCACGCCTGCTGCGGCACCAGCAGAAATGAAGTTACGCCTGTTCAAATGATTCAATACTTGGATTTAATTTTTTTAATGTTTGACAACATACATGTTAACATACATTGTCAAATTAAGTCTGCAAATGAAAGTGAGCTTTGCTGTGCACAAAGCAACATTTATGATAATAAAATTGTAAGCATCAACTGGCAAAGAAAGGCTAAGCCCCCCCCAAAAAAATATATGAGGCTTAAATGGGATACAAAACACATTACCTCAACTTATATTGTTTCCTGGGCTTTATTTGCAACTACTACAATTATTATTATTAGTAAAAGTCTACTAGTAATGAGTATACTAATGCCAATGAGACAATCTGATTGGCTGAGCCACTCGTTATACTATCAGCCATTAGTGTGCAGTGGCTGGAGGTCATCTACAAAATTGCAGTTTCTTCTCGCTTCCCGAAGTTTTGGAGGACTGGAGGATTTAGAGTTATTACTAGACAATAGTTATGCGCGGCCTCATCAACTATCACATCATAGAAATCTCGACCTCATAATCTAATTGTTAAATTGTTAAATTATTATAGTAAAACGTATTAAACAATTTATTTCATTTGTAAACCGTAACAAACTAAAGTCTACAGGACGAATATTTAAACGAAGTCTATTAAAGTTAGGTCGTGGTTTAAGAGAATTTAATGAGGGCTAAATCTACTTATAAGCAGGTCAGTCTTAGTAGCTAATTCTTTTTGTCTGTGTTATACCCCTTCTAAACAGGGTTACTGTAAATAATGTCAACACATTTAGGTTGGCCAGTTTAAACTCGAGTTAGGCCACGGTTTTGTTAAACCCTGTCTAAACCTTGTTTAAATATTTGGCCCTACATGTCTAACAACACTGGCAGCTCATCAGCAGACAGCTCTGACAAACAAATGTTGAACAAAAACTGTCAATTGTTACCACATTCACACCACTGCTCACCTGTCTTCTGTGTTACGAAACCTCTCAAAGAATGGCAATTTAAAGTTAAGAGTCTGTGATTTAAACTGACTGAGGCCTGCACCAACTAAGCTCCTGCAACAAAAAATATCAAACATTTGTTACTACTTTCACTTATGAGTTGAGAGAACAAGAGTCATATTCCAGCTAAACATAATAATATTTTAATAATAAAATATTTAATAACTCAATTACCATAATAATGTTCAATAATAATTACTGCACTTTATAAAAAGTTTGATCGAAATTAAATAAATAGTAAAATTAATGTGCATATTACGGCTACAGATTCCTTGGGCACCATGTGATGTGTATATGGTGTGTGACAGAAAGTATATAATATTATGCAAATAAATCATATCCAAAGTTGTCCAGTGTGACCATAACTGAACATCAAACTCATTGCATCCTTTCCATCCCATACAAGACATCTCATTAAATTCAAGCTAAACAATTCCACAACAAAGAACCCAGCTAGTATGCCTAGTAGTAGTGCAACATCATCAGACATTCTTTAGCTTCAATCTCAGATGTCTCTTATGGGAGAGGGAAATGAGCACACTGCAAGAGATGTCTATTTCATAGGCTACGTCACAGGCTGTCACACACTGCACATCACACCACTGCGTCACAGGCTGTCACACACTATGTCACAGGCTGTCACACACTGCATCACAGGCTATGTCACACGCTGTGTCACAGGCTGCATCGCACACTGCATGCAGGTGATTGTGAAATGATACAATGTACTTTTAGCATGTTTAGTTTTACAGAATGCTTGTCCATAATATGCGATGACTGAAAGAATTTTTGGACCCAAAAGGTGTCAAATAAAAGGAAATAGCAAATTGTTCTAGAATTATAATAATTATTATTTTAGAACTTTTTATTATACATGTAGCTATAATAAATAAAATACAAGCAACATACCCAAGATGAATCATGGGACCTTCTGGACCAATAGGAAGTCCTGCACCAACTGCGCAAACACAGGAAAAGAACTTGACTAACATGGTCTTGAAGTTAAAGATGTGCCGCACCACAGTACCATTCAAGAACCCAATAAGTTCAGGAATACCAGAACCCCCAGCAGAAGGGCGGTAATACTGTAACAAAGAAACAATTAATGTTATATCGAGTAACTTTCCTTCACCGTGGTTACCACATACACCCATCTCACCCCACACTCCTTTACAATGTTGTTATATGCATTGATTCTTGCAAATCTAGCAACATTGAAAGGGGTGTGTGGTGTCAAAATAGGGAATTAGTGTTTCAAGGTTGTTGTCCCGAATAATTATTGTAGCTCGCACAAGTCTCCTGTAGCTCAGTGGTACAGCGTCCCGACCGGGTGTGCAGAAGGTCATTAGGCTCAACTCCTGTTGGGAGAACTCAGAATTATTTTTCCGAGTAGCTTGTGTCACTGACTGAATGATATCTAAGTTTCTCATTGTGTTTCTACCAATTCAGAACAAATTATGTACTGACCACAACTGGAATAGAACTTGCTAGGACAAATAGAACACTGTATCCAATAACCCAGACCCAAGCTAAACCAAAGTCACGATCCTAAAAGAAAGAAGACACATTGTTCAATGCCAGCACAATAATTTATACATGGCTGCTGTATATATTGCCAAATATTATTTATATATTAATGGCCATTTTTATGCTATAGACGTTAAAGTCGTTTAGACACATTTAACGTCTCAGATGTTAAAGTCGTCTGGTATAAAAACGGGACGCATAAAAGTAGATGGCCAAACAAGATTTTTCTAAGAAAGACTGAGCTCTATTCTCGGAAGAGACTGGACACGACTAAACACATCGCCAAATAAATTTTAAACGCGTGAATATACCAACAAATCCACTTACCGGTTTATATCAGTTAAAGGTGTCCTTATACTAGACGCATTTAACATCTGAGATGTTAAAGTCGTCTGTTAAGTTCGTTGCTCAGACGCACTTAACAGAAGACGTTAAAGTCGTCAGACGTTTTAAAAATGCATTGGTCGTTTTTTCCGTCTGTTAAAGTCGTCTCCACGTCTCAGACTACTTTAACGTCTCTAGCATAAAAACAGCCAATATTATTATTTATTCTAATTATAATACTGAGTCAATCCTCCAATAACGACCACCTCTCTCTTTAATGGCTGCCTCTCTATGGCAGCCAGGAATTTTTGTTCCGACCATGCATGCACTGATCCATACACTTAACTCTTATTGAAACCTCTCTAACAACAACCAGTTAATCTTCCCCATGGTGGCCATTATAGTTTAAGAGAGGTTAAACTGTATAGTAACAGAATTGTTTTCCTTTTCTGTAAGCTACCATAAATTTTGGAGCCTTGTGAACAACTACGTGAACTCGAAAAAAAATCCTGGACAGTGATAAAAGCAATACATTGCTCATGGTCATGTACCTTTATAAACTCAGAAGCCTTATCCCACTTAACCCTGCAAAAAAGAAATTAAGATGAAATAATTAATTTGAGATAATCAAAATTAATTATCTCCGTCATTATATATTAATTTAAAGCAATATAGAACATGTAATTTATGGTTTATTGGTTCAATATTAGCCTGCGGGATATATATTGGAAGAACACACTTGAGATTGAAAATCGTGAGCTGAAGGTGAGGGGTATACAAGCTTTTCAAGTGTTCATCCAACACCCCAAGCAGTTTATTGAACCAATATTTAATAAACCATAGAAATACAAACTATATAACTATGAGCCAATCATACCGTAAAATTCTGCAAAATTCATAAAAGCCTTCCCTGAAATAAGCCCTACCGAAAATAAGCCCCCAAACTCCAGACAATCTTTCCAATAATAGCCCCCCATCCCCCTCACACGGCCCCCAAATATTTAGTATCTGGTCTGAACTGGGCTTAAACCAGTACTGTAGGCACACTTGTTACACCATGTGTACATGTAAATGGGGTCTGTGTGAACTGTGCTCCATCCAATGTTGTAATAAATTATGACAATAACTGCATAATCAGCCCCTGCCTTGTGGTGATTTACATTATTTTACAGAGTACAATGAAAACCTCAATTCAAGATCCATAAACCGGGACTCACTTGTTTAAATAATCTGCGATATGTTTCAAATGGCAATGTACAGTAGTAGACTTAGCTAGAAATTATTTAGAAACAGGTTGTTTTTGTGAAAAAAGAGATCGCTACCGGTCTGTTGTTAAAATTACTTAAATTATATAATAATTACAATGCGACTACTTCAACCAAGGCAACCCATTAAAAATTCTGTACAAATTACCAAATGAAAACCTTGGATGTTCACAATAGATTTCCACAACTTATGGATTCTAAGCAAGCTGCACGCAAAAGAAGCTATAAATTTGTGGCCTTTTTTATTGTTTTAACACTCAAACAATACTGGACAATTTGCAAAGAATTTGTTTGGTTGGAGTAGTTGCACTGTAAGTCCCGGGGGGGGGGGGGTACTCCCTATAATGGACTATACGGGGAGGCTCCCGCCCGAAAGGGGTACCTTTTTAGACTGAGGTATATAAAAGGGTAGGGATTTCATGAGTTGGAGTATAGAAAAGGGTAGGGATTTCACGAATTGGAGTATAGAAAAGGGTAGGGAAAACTGTCATCATGAGGTATGAGGTGGACTGCAGGTTTGAAGTTCTTAGCCATCGTAAGACAGCTTCCTTCCACTTCCTTCTGGCGATATATATTGTTCATTAAGTTCATTCCAAGGGTATAGAAAAGGGATGCAGTGTTTCTACTGTAGGTATGTGAAAGGGGTATCATTTTCATAATTTCTATGGAAGGTATATGAAAGGGGTACCATTTCCATGGAAGGTACATGTATATGAAAGGGTTGCCTTTTCTGTCAAAAATGGTATATATATAAAAGAGTAAGGGGTTGGACCTCTGGGCGGAGCCTCCCCGTATAAAACGTTTTTGAGTACCCCCCCCCCCCCCCCCCCACCGGCCGTAAGTAGATCGTACAGCAGTTCTTAGTACATACTCTGATATAACATCAATAAGTTGATGCATGAGAAACCCAATGAATCCAACTGAGAATCCTATCAGGCCCATCATGACCAGCGATCCCAATCCAGGCGTGATGGCTGTTGTTTTCGCCAGTTCTAGAATTTAGAATTTAACAATGAATGAAAATAAGATTTATAATGGATATAATGTCCTTAAGCCTTCACAATCCCAATGGTCGACAGCTGCTAGAGCTTACATGTATCTATTCTTGGTTGCTGTAGCATGAAGGGACTAGGAGTCCCGGGGCGGGGGGGGACTCCCATATAAAAGGTGTCGGGGGTGATTGACGGAAATTTTGAAAAGGACCCTAAAAGGTACCCGAATCTCGTTTTGTGGGCGTGGCTCCAAATTCATTTTCACCCCTAAGAGGTACCATTCTAAGACAACACTAGTTCTTGTCATAATTTTTTTCCCGCTTAATATCCTAAAAGGTACCGGAATAACTAACGGTTAGCTAGGAGTATTGCAGCTATTCCCCACCCCCATAATTTTGTTAGATCACAGATACCCATTTGTACTCTTGGGGGATCAAGAGGGGTGCCCAACATGTGAAAGCAGTGTCTTTGCCCAAGGACCCGCGCGACCAGGCCAAACTTGAACCTGAAGCGCTCAATCTGAACAGAGTCCAGTGCGCTTACTATTAGGTCACTGTGCCTCCCACATAACCCAACAACATGAGGAATAAAAAGTTTTTATACAGTGCAATGTTTCGTGAGACAAGTTGCATGTTCTTTGCACCATGCAACAGTTTCAAAACTCAGATTGGACTTTCTGGAAGAATTATTATTGCTGCCAGCAACCTACATTGCAACAAGTTTTCATTTTCCAATTGAACATACATCCATCTCCATTCCCTTCATCTGTATAAATTTTTAATATTCAAGAGAAGTATGGGAAATGAAATGAAAGGACGGCGTTCTATGATGCTACTAAAGATGTATGCAACGGGCCACAAAAGAAAACTGACTATGGTGAGGAACAAGGCTGGAAAACTATTGACAAACAAGAAGATGTGCGATCAGAGGTGAAAGGAACACTTCGTGGAAGGGAAACAAATTGATAGACTGAACCCGGAGCAAGCGCCGAGGCACTTAGGCGAAGTGAAGATGATATGAGGAAATACTCTTCAGGCCACATTACTAAGGCAGAGATTCAGAAGTCAAGTGCCGGTCACTGATGGCATGAGTGCAAGCAAAGCACCTGGAGTGGAGCAGTATACAGCAGAGCTTCTCAAGGGTGACATAACAACAGTAGTTGATGTGCTACACAACCTTTTTTCTGTGTAATAATGGGATCTAGTGAGACTGTTCCTGCCGATTGGAGTAAAGGTCTTTAATTGTTAAGCTGGGCAAAGAAAGGGGATCTTACGCCAAATGGCGGAAACTGGAGAGTGTTTAACCGCTGATGTCTGTTGATCAAAAGATATTATCAGATGGTGTTGATTGGCAAAGCTAAGGAAGGAGCAGGTTCTCGTAGGAGGAAGGATGAACGATAGAGCAGATTTGTGGAGCAAGCACCGTATGCTTCGTTTGATATTACGAAAACACCTTTGACAGTGTTCACTTCAGGAAACTGCCTGTGAAATATCCACTGCGAGAGGCTATGGGAGTTCCGCCTAAGCTTGTCAAGATGGTTTAAGCAATGTATGGAACGGAAATCGGGTGTGCAGTGGTTTGACCAGCACAGGTCAAATGGACTGGTTCGATGTGAAGTCTGGTGTAAATAAAACAAGCGTGCCCGTTCAAGGTTTTCTGCGTTCTGCTTGTGATCCGTATTGGGTCATGAGAAGAAACTAGTAGAAGATGTGTCTAACACCGATATCAGATGGAAACTGTGGTCCAAGTAAGATGACTTGGATTTCACAGATGACAACAAACTTAAATCTCCAGCACAAGAGACCAAATTCCATCAGAAAGAATGGAGAAGTCCTCAGCACACAACAATAAGGGAACTACTGGGTGAAGATTAACTCCTGAGAAGACCAAACCTCCTCATGTTGAATAAAACCGAGACAACGATAAAGTACAGCTAGGCAACTGAGGACGTAAGAAACACGGTTTGTGTACTTGGGTGCAAGCGTCAGCAAGTCAGGAGGTATGGAAGACAGGACATTAAAGCAAGATTAGGTGAAAGCAAGGGCAGCATACAACCAGTTTGGGTAGAGATCTGGAAGAACATTCAGTTTACCAGCAAGACCAAGATCAACATTTTCATTTGGCAAGTCCAATGTCCATTTTTGGTGTTGTTGTATGGGATGCGACAACATGGGAGGATGAATTATAGAACGGACAAGAAGAAGTTGGACACTTTTCTTTACATACTAGTAGTGCAAACAAGGAGATTAGAAGACGAACAGGATTGAAGACTGGCATAAGGGAGCAAGTGGTAATTGTATTGTTCTGTGTTGCAATAAATAACTAATTATTGACAAAATTAAAAAAGATTATCAAAAATAAGTAAGCAAGTGGCAAGGAGGAGATGGATGTGGCTAGGCCATAAATATCCTTAGAATGGACTGGTCACCACTCACATCCATGCAGCCGCTCTCCCATGGATGCCTGAAGGTAAAAGGAAATGGGGTCGACCTATGTGAAATGTGGAGAATGACAGTGGAACGGGAACTCAAGGAGAGGAGGACTAAGAACTTGGACAGAGGCAGCATCAGCTGTCAGCAACACATGCCCTAAAGAGGAATGGAGTAAGATAGATAAAGGGGTTGAAACTGACTGTATATCTGGAAAGAGAGGAGGAAAGAAAAGTCGCTAGTCATATTAGGCAACTTTTTCAGGGGGGGCTGCATCGTCTGGAAACAGAGAGCATGCATGCCTCAATTCTCCACTAGTGAAAATTAGACTGCGAGCATTCCCTCTTTCGGATAGTAGAGGCGAAGCATGAAGCGTGAGTGAGTGGAGAATCGAGCTAAACGGTCCGCGCGGCAAGGAGGCTTTTTCTGTTTGCTTCACGATCGCTCTACTATCCAAAAGAGGGACTGCTTGCAGTCTAGGAGAAAATGGACATACATGATGATGGGAAATGATCCATTTGCAAATGGAATTTTTCAAACTGGTCAGCTGTATGGGAAAATCTAGTTCCAGGGGGTTGGTGGTGGGGGGGGGGGGGGGGGGGATGGTGTACTGAGTGTACACCAATAGAAGTGACTGTGATGCTCATAGGAAATGTTGAAAAAAAAAACTATTAAGGTAAAGGTATCAAATCCAGCCGATCCGATGCGAGCGGGAAAAACAAACCTCTGGTACCCAGGGTAGGTCCACCTCAAAATGCAGACTTTCAATCAAAATAGGTTAGACCCTACCCACCCACCCAAGGCACCCATGTCCACCCCCCAGCCATTCACGATATTTTGTTAGACTGCATTCTTTCAATACTGACCTTGTAAACAGCACTGTGCGGAGGTAGATAGTCTACGCTCTCGAACGTTCCAAGCTTTTCCCTCTCTTCTTCCGTGTAATGATGATTAACATAACGACTTTCAAATTCGCGGCCTTTTTGGAAGAAACTGGTTTGAGTTTCTGTCGGTAGAGTATCTTCATCTGCGTGTGTAGATGACACACCGTATTTGCTTTGCTTTCTCCTCAATGACATTTCGTGCCGTAAGATAAAGGCCTCGAAAAACTGAAGAAATTAGCACAGTGTTTATGTAAATACAGCTTGTTTTCGCTCGTTCATCATGCACCATGCACCAAAATGTCACTTGAGATGTTGTCGTCCGAGAACTAATCGATAGCCCGAGTGCACCCGAGTACACCCGATTACCCACGAATACGCCACGATCGTATTTTATAGTCCCGTTTCTGGCCCCTGTCTGTCACGCAACGCTACGCGAGCGTAGCGTTGCGTGACAGAGAGGGGCCAGAACTGGACTACGATCGTATACGAAAGTTGAACCGGGACATGTACAAGACACAATCGAGAATTCGCCGGTTTCATTCTGTTCGATACTGGTACTCATTTCTACTTCCACGCTTCTACCACCTGTTTCTCTATTTTAATAGCGTTGAGGAACAGGTAAATAAAATACGATATTTGAAAAGGAGGATAACCTGGAGGGGGGGGGGGGGGGGGGACTTCGATATAAAAGTGGCGGGTGATCGTCGTACCTTTTAGGGACTTTTAGGAGTTAAAATTCGTGGTTTGGTACCGCTTAGTGGTGTTAAAATCTAAAATGACTACCGGCTCTTGGTACCTCTTAGGGGTGAAAATGAATTGGAGCCACGCCCACAAAACGAGATTCTAGTACCTTTTACGGGTTATTTTCAAACTCTCCCG
>MU826590.1:0-15103 GCA_029204205.1 Desmophyllum pertusum
TTTATAATCCATCAAAATTTTTCACGGCATTTCCGAGAATCCACCTTACTGATTGATATCACGAGAGTCCGTAACCCATTCCGTTTACTCGGTTCATGGCTACATGTATGGGGCGCATTCTCTGAGTAAAAGTTGCAGTAGCCATGAGCACGCGTCGCGACCTATTTTTTAGACTTGAGACACACCCTGAAGGTACACGGTAACCTTAAAAGTACGTCACTTACATTTTTTAAATATTTACATAAATTAGCCGCCTGAATCTCAGTCGTATCTGAGCGACAGAGGATCGGAGATGGCTGAAATCCAGGCTACAAAATAAATCTGTTGCAAGTAGATTCACACTCTTTCGAACTGAACTAACAATATTTGTCTTTAAAAATGAAATTTAAGCTCAGCTATCTTATTACTACCATCGGTGTCATAGGTCGTTGGAATAGCCTCCCTATTTTCCCTGTCCAGTATTGGATAGAGTAATAAGCGCACAATCTTTGTCCAGTGTGTTTAGATTTTAAACTTCAAACAAAACAACTGTGGAAACTGTGAACACCCCTCGTATTATGACATGATGACAGCAAAAATCTGATGTATCGTATTTAGATATACTATGATGTTAACAATTTCTGATATTGGATACTAGTGAGAAATCAGGCTGTTTAGGTCTTAAATAGGTTCTTATTTCTGACAGGGTAAATATTGCTGGCTGCTGGCCATAAAAGTAATTTAATATGGCTGTATCCCCTTAATTCAATGTTTTAAATAAATTATGAAGTAAAACATTGATCATCAGGCCTAATTATTTAACAAATTAGTCCCTAGGTATGACAACAAACTAAACTTTGTATAATAACCCTAAGCCTGTGTTCTCTGTGTTTTACTTATTTTTCCAAATAAGAACCCGCTCATTTGTCGGTCTGAAGTGGTTCTTATTTCAGCCTGCAGGTTCTCAATCCACAGTTTCTTATACGCGGGTTGAATTTTTACTACTTGATCATTCAGTTTCTATTTTTGTGGTCTTATAGCTCCGGAGACGCCAGGTTCCGACGGTGAAGTGACGGAGCGGCCTACGGTCAGAAATTGGAGCTAAGCAATAGCGCCACAAACAGAAATATCCACTGAGTGTTATTGAAATTGATGAAGAGATATGCTGAAGATCTTATCTGGGCTAACAAGATCGAGGAAGGTGAACGAGTGTTCAGGTTTATGGTTGACTGTAACGGAGGGACAGAGCAGATGCATCTGCCTTGAGGACAAGGTTAGTTTCACGGAGGATTGGTGGGATTTTTCAAAAAGGAGCAATATAGAGAGGCAGCAATTTGGCTATAAAATTTCTATTTGGGGGGGAAAAAAACTAATACGCTATTACAAAAGCCAGTTGTTGGAAATACAACCTCTCCCTTCGATCCTTCAGCCGTGCTACAATTTCACCTAATTTGGATATGACTATTGTATCCTGAAGCAAAATGAGTCAAGGGTTTTATCAGAACTAAACAACATGTATTTGCCGGCCATGGCGTCGAGCACATGCTCTCTCGCTCATGCGCAATAATACTAGGGCACGCAATGCGTGTATAATGCGTGTATACAATATCCCCCTTTCCTAAGGAGATAAAAGAGGTGACTAGAAATACAACAATAACAAAAAAACAATGTCTGGCAGATCAAGTCTGACTAAGCGCAAAAGTAATAAATATCCTAGTCTACAACATAATCATTCAAATAACTAGGAGTGCGCCTTTCTCGGGAAGCGCCTCCCGGAATGTTCAGTGCTACTGTGGCATAACGTTTGGAAAGATGGAGACACGCCCTTCTTGGGAAGGTCTTCCCAACGGATCAGTGTTCCTTGCTGGAATGATCACTTTCTTGACCATTGATAAATTCCTGAAACAATCGTGCCTCTCCTCTGGCAAGTTCAACACTGACTCCTTTTCTTCCTGATGACCGTGAAAGGTCTTGGTCGTATCTTGTGGTTAGCTTGTTTGTGCGTTTTTGTAGTAAGAGAACTTCATCGCCTTGGCGAATATCAGAAGGAGTCGCCCTGTGGTCGTTTGCCCATGTATTTCTTTGCGTTAGACTTTCTCAGATTGTTGTTTGAACACGCGGTCTGAAGCGCCTTTGAAGGACGAGAGAGATCCAGTTATGGGATCTTGGTTCTGATGTCACGATGTATTATCAAGGACGCAGGTGTCACACCTGTGGAAGAATGTGGGGTACTTTCGGTAGTTCATTAGAAAAACAAACAGTTCTGAACGCCAGTTCTTTCCTTCTGTATTTGAAATTCTGATATTCTTCTCCAGTGTTTTCATTAAACCACTCCACCAGGGAATTGGCAGCTGGCCAAAGGGGCGTGATTTTGCGATGCTTAATGCCCATGTGTTTACACCATGCAGTAAACTCAATTGATCAGACGTAATGACTTTCAGGGATCCCATGCGTTGCGAACATTTGGTTTAGGTGCTTAATGGCTGTAGCAGCTGAACTGGAGTGTGTGATGTGAACCTCGGGTACTTTTAGGTTTGATCAACAGCAACAAAGAGGTACTCCTCCAGATGGAAATGGCGCCACAGAACTGTTGCTTGAGCAACCAAGAACAAAAAACACTAGTCACTCTAGGCGACCGCTCGTTTGAAGTGGCCGCACCTACGCTGTGGAATAGTCTCCAGCAGAAATTCGCAATGCCAGTAGTGTTGAAGTATTCAAGAGAATGCCCAAGACTTGTTTTTTAGGAAAGCATTTTGCTCCATGGTATTATAATTAAGAATTGATTACTTTATTATTATTATTATTATTATTATTATTATTATTATTATTGATTTATTATAGGAAGTAATGACATAATGTTATAGGATATATTGTAAGTTAATAGTGTGATATTTAAGTTTGTAATTAGTATATTATTATTATTTTAATTAGTGTGATATCTTGTAATGCGCGTGTGAGCATCTCTCTATGTAACACGCGCAATATAAATATTAAATATTATTAAATATTACAGTAGTCAATGTGGATTGTGTGCCACACTTGCCTAGGCGGATCTGTCATTCGGAGGGCTCTGGAAGGCATTCGCGTACATATCTTTCAGCTTGTATATCTATGGCGGGCCACCAGAATTGTTGTCGGAGGTGCTGTTTAACTTTGGTGATGCCTTGGTGTCCCTCGTGCGCTAGCTGAAGGATGCGAGGGCGCATCGCATCTGGAATAACAATACGGTTGTTTCTCAGAACGAGGCCTCGTTTCTGGCATAAGTTCTTCTTTTAAAGTTTGAAAGGGCTGTGGCACAGTGTCCCAGTTTCCGGCGAGGCACTCTTTGATGACTTTCAGAGTAGGATCAGATTCTGAGGCAAGTAGCAGTTCTTGAATGGTGATGGTAGGAGGAAGAGAATCCACAATAATAGATTGAGAATTTATGTAATCCTCAACTGGGTCTCTGGGTGGGTCGATTTGGACTGGTTTGCGTGAAAGAATGTCAACAGCATTTCGATGCCAGGTTGGCAAACAATTCGAGGGTTGTAGTGTTGGAGCCTTAAACGCCAACGTTCGATTCTTGGTGATGGGTTACCACGACCATTAAGGAGAACTTCCAGAGGTTTGTGATCACCAATTAAGTCAAACTGGCTGCCATGAATGTAGAAATGAAATTTTTCACATGCCCAGAATCCGGACAAGGCTTCTCTCTCTGTTTGGCTGTATCGCTGCTCTACTGGTGAGAGACTACGGCTTGCGTATGCAACAGGTCTGATAGATCCATCGGGGTACTTCTGAGTCAGAGCCCCACCAATTCCAATCTTGCAAGCATCATGGCGTACGTGGGTGGGTAGGGAGGGATCAAAATGGGCTAGCACTGTGTCACTGGATATGAGGTCACACAGCTTCTTAAAGGCTTCTGATTGCTCGCAGCCCCTAGACCGTGGAGAGTTCTTATGTGGGAGCTGTCGTATTGGCTCAGTCATGGTGGCTAAATTTGGGACAAAACGGGCCACTGTGTGGACTAATCCAAGAAAACGTCTTGCTTCAGTAGCTGTGCTTGGGGCTGCATTTGTTTAATTGCCTGAACAAGATTCTTGTCATGGGACACTCCGAATGTAGAGATGTGAAATCCATAGTAGTCCAGTTCTGTAACACCGAATAACCACTTGGCTGGATTGATTGTGAGATTTTTCTCTTGGAGACGGAGCAATGTGCATTCTAGGGATTTGTCATGTTCTTCCTTAGTGGTGCCATGCACAAGGATGTCATCTGCAATGTTCCTGACATTTGGACATCCCTCCAAGACTTGGCCAATTACATGCTGACATATCTCAGATCCAACCGAGGCTCCATAGGGCAGGCGTTTGTATCGTCGGAGACCAACATGAGTTTTGAATGTTGTCAGCTGGCGAGATGATTCAGCAAGCTCAATTTGGTGATAACACTCCTTGAGATCGATCTTAGAAAAGAACTTTAACCCGTTCAGGTTTTGGAGAATTTCCTCTGGTGTTGGGTATGGGTGGTCTGTACGAAGGAGAGCTTCGTGGGCTTGCACATATTTACACACAGTCTTATGTCTCCATTTGGCTCGTCGACGATGACAACTGTTGATACCCAGGGTGTGGGACCAGTTACAGGCCCAATTATGGCTTGATCTTCAAGGTTTTTCAGCTTATTTTCCACTTTGGCACGATAGTGCAAGGGTGTAGGACCCGAGGTCTGTACTGTAGGCTGTACAGTGGGCTCGATGCTGAGCTCGAGTTGGTAGTCCTTCAGTTTCCCGATCTCACCACTAAACACAGCCACTAAACACAGCACATTTTTAAAGCGATTTAAACTAAACTTGATTATTATTATTTTTTATTTCAGTTGCGAAACGAAGACTAGGTTTTCTGAACAAAGACGGATTCGACAGATTTGGAAATAATAAACTGTACGCACCTCTAAGTAAATGCGTCAGCTATAAAGAAAGAAGTGGAAGCCATTCGAGTTAACGCCCAGTCGTACGAGGACGCCTACAACGATGTAAAAGTGTCAATAGAACGACAAGATGATTTAAAAAAGGTGCTTCAAGCATTGCCAGTGGCAGCAGTATTCAAGTCCGCGCGCAAAAAGATAGACTCGTAGAGTCTAGAAAAGTATCACTAAAGGAGAAGTGACTTTATATCGATGTAAGTTTTCCTTTTAAATAAACATTCAATATAGGGCGAATATAAGACAAGATCTAAAACATTTAACTCCTGAACCACTCAATTGAATGACTGACATTTAAAACAAGAGATTGTTTAATCCTTTCATTAGAGTAAAACCTTGAGTCATGTGGTTCTAACAAAACTGTACAGCTCTGCTGTTGTCCGTTGTTTGCACTCGCCCCAACTCTCCAGTGTTTACCTAATCCAAGATGGCAGCTTAACTGTTTACCTAATCCAAGATGGCGGCTTAACACTCGATGGAATATTCAGCGCTCGCTCGCCCAAATACGCCTGCACTGCAGGCTAAATGAAATCCGTAATGTGACCATTAATGAAATGAAGGCTAATAAGCAATACTTTCCTATGGACCTTTGTTTTTCAGTATTTTACAAAATGATTTTTCTTGAACTATGATTTTGGGTCCTCTTCTTGCTTGTGTGACATTTAAAGGAAAAAGTTCTGAATGAGCAGCAACGTAACTGATCAGTACATAACGGTACTCTTCTTATAAATGATAGATTTTTGATGTAACGCTTTGCGGTTATTATTTTCCCGAGAATATTCCTTTTCGAAGATCGTGTACCCGGAAAATGTCATGTTAATGTTTACCCTATAGGTAAGTAAGAAAGTAAAACCTATATTTGACTTCGAATTACAGATAGCAAAAAATTATGCTAATATCTTCGAAGATATGGGGCATGCCCCCACAGAAAATGTTGAAATATAGAGGCTCGGAAATGCTATTTTCAGCCATTATCCACGAGATATTTCGTCAAAAAATCGATCTCCATCAAGTGTAAGTGTAGGTATTTTTAGTGCTTACAGCAATATTTCCGAGGTTTTGTTAACTTGATACATATAAAACTTGCGAAATATATCCCGGCCTTACATATATCATTGATCCGACTACGGAAAGACTACTAATAAAAATGATCATTTTCAGGTCAAAAGACCTCAGTAAGCAACATGTTTTACCTTAGTGGGTTCATCTTGTTTCTCTTTTTATTTCCACCATTGTATTAAGGCTAACCTGGAAATGAACAAGGAAGCACTAGCAGCTGATCTCGTTTTGCATGCTGGACGAGAGATCACTACCTCGCGACAAAGCAAAGTTGGAGCAACAAATCGCAAATTTCTTCATTGTTGGCGCAACAAGAATTGATCTAATTGCAAAGATCGTCGATTAGATAACGATATCGGTGGATTTAACTTCGATATCGCTAATTTGGAAAAGACAGCAAATGAGATTGAAAGTCTTCGCAATTCCCCAGGTAAGATATACTATATAGTAAAACATAACGTAACGTAACGTAACGTAACATAACATAATAAAACGGTATAACAATGATTGCAATAATAGATTAAAAACCCTATAATAATAAAAATACACTAAAGTGCTGCTGATACTGCTGATAGTTACTGGAATTTGTCGAGCATGCACTTATGCACGTGTCAAAGACCAAAACCGCACTGACACAACCCCTGTTATATACACATGCTCAGCCAACTACGATAACTTTGCTCTTCTATAACATTTTTCTATTTATAACTGGCAGATTCTCCAATTGCTAATGACATACAGCAGACGTTTCTCGACGACCTTCTGGAGTCCTATAGGCAAATGGAAACCCGTTTTGCGAGGAAACTTTACAAGTTCTACAAAGCTTTCGAATTTCAATCACTGTGGAATCTCGACAGTAAAATGGCCCAATACCAGCAGCTTGCAAGCAGTGCTGCAGAAGGCACTGGAAGGCTTCGAGCAGTTCTTGAGCTGACGAAGGCCCTACAAGATATCAATGACATTGAATCCAAAGCACGGACTCGTTGTCTTCACCAAGTTTCACCACACCACAGATACACACAAATGGTCTTTTGACAGTGTCAAAGACGGAGCGGTATTGCAAGCCAAATTCTACCATATCTTTCTTTACAATTATTATAGAACGCTAGATCTTTAAAGTGCACATAACCTCAATTTTTTACAAAAGATCGTCATTTTATTGAGAATATCTGTGAAAACAATAATTTCAGTAGAGCTATGCATGATGACTATGCGCCTCAATATAAGAAACTTGCTGCCGGAAGCCTTCGGCGTCATATGTTGGTTCTCGTTCTTGCCCCGAGGGTTTTTCGCCGGGCACTCCGGTTTTCCTCCCTCCTCAAAAAACCAATACTTCTAAATTCCAATTCGATCTGGGATCCGAGAGCTACAGGATTGTCAGACGCAAGACTGTTAAGTGATACCCTCGTTAAACAAAGTCCATTTAACTGGCAATTGATTGGTTATTTTGTTTGTATTTACAAATAAATCTACTTGTTGTTGTTGGGTCGTCAGACCGTTGGGCTTCTACTGGTGGCCCCCAAATTTGTTATTTTAAAAAGTCTGCGTGATACAAGCACCAACACAATCATTTCTTATATAGTTTTTTTTTTCAGTTCTTTGATGAGCTACACAAGGGTCAGACGAGATTTACTATAAAAGTTGCCGATACCTCTGGCACGTCCTACAATATTCGTCTTTTGAAGGTAACTACAGTGTCACGTCGTTGTAATACGAATGAAAGAGGCTGATACGGAACTTTTACAGTACCTGGACGTTCAATTATATTATATCAAATTCGACAACAGTAAATAACAACGTCTACTCACTCCCCTGTGGGAGACGCGGTGGCCTAATGGTTAGCGCGCTGGACTCCGGACCGAGCAGTCCGGGTTCGAGCCCTGGCCTGGATGACAGTGTTGTGTTCTTGGGTAAGATACTTTACTCTCACAGTGCATCTCTCCACCCAGGAGTATAAATGGGTACCAGCAACAAAATGCTGTGGGTCACCTGCGATGGACCAGCATCCCATCCAGGGAATAGCAATACTCCTAGTCGCTTAATGCTACAGAAACCGGTATAAGCTCCGTGTCGCGTTCCCGATGTGGCAGACACGAGGTGTTGCACAACCGGAGTTCGCCAGGTTAACCAAAGTAACACACAACAGTCAGCGAGATTCAATCAGGTTTATTGTGGCAGGCTGAGCCGCTGTACATCACTTACGTAAAAACTAGAAATGAACAGACGATTGTTTGAGTAAAAAAAGAGCACAGAATGACAAGCTATAAAATGAAAATCAATAAAACTGTAAGAAAGGAAAAGGTAAAGAAACGACTTACATCTGACCTACACTCCGGGTGTGGGAAACTCCAAATAAATAGCTCCAAATACTCCTGGTTTAGCTACGAACGTCTCTTAGATACATGAGACTCGACTCCTGAAAAAACGTGCTTATGAAATATAATCCCTACATTCCTAAACAATGACGAAAACAACTAAAACGGCTAGCCACGAAACAGAAATTAAATATTAATTAAATCAACGGTAGTAACAAAACGGAAATATTCAGTCTGATAGTTCAGCGTTAATCTATATACACGACACTCCGGCAGTTGTGGCGACACTAGGCTCGTGAAGACTTTACCTACCTACATACTCACTCCCCTGTCGCCTATTCTACCAATTCACTGTCCAGGCCGGCATCCTTTAACGTTTTTAATGACATGTAATTGCCCTTTCCGAGGTCGCGCGGGAAGTTGGGTCGAGTTTCCGAAAGTGCGGAATTATGGGGCTGTTTTGGGGGACGCTATTGTTATATTACAGAAATGCCAAAATGGCGTCCCCCAAAACAGCCCCACAATTCCGCACGTTCAGAAACTCGACCCAACTTCCCGCGAGACCTTGGAAAGGGCAATACAAACCGATACACATACAAATTTTCACGATACCCATATATGGTCAAGAAGACCCTGTTATATTTGTCATCCGTACATGACCGGAAGTGTAGCAGCTCTCACTGTTCTGAGGACTATGAGCATTGTTTATATTCGACTATGTCCTATTGTTTTTTCTACCAATAGTGCATGCTGGACCTTACGAGAGCCGCTACATGGCCCTTCATGGACAGATATTCTGCGGTATATGTAGTTTTCCATATTTGGAAGGCACTCGAGAAAACTCGTACGACATATTGTTCAGAAAGCGCTGCTGGGGTCCTGCTGAATTTAAGAGGACTTTTAGGACATTTCGATCGTTTTTATTTCGTGCTCGTTGACAATGTGGAATAATAATACAATTATTCCGCTCAATTTTCCGGAATATCGTCTGATTTTAGCCGTCAGTCAGGCGACATTCCGTGCGAGTTTGCAAGATAATTGTTAAATATTTCCCCAAGAAAATGTGTTCAAACTAACCAAACTTATTTTATTCACTTCAGATGTATGTAGAGCTCTACGGCGACGATTCCCAAGGTGAAGGTTTCCCGGCTAAAGTTTATTTGAATTTACGTCATATGGCTGCTTCGTACTTTAGAGATGAGAGTGATACGGTCAAGGAATACCGTCAGCCATTGGGATCAACTCGGAAGTTTCAATACAACCGTTTTGCAATAACTGACGAAAATAAATGCAACGAAGAGAAAAAAAAGGGCAACGGTGAGTGTCCATACTGGTCATTATGTTACGTTGTGTACAGTGCTGTATGACTGTGGTTATCAGTACGTTATGTTACCTTTCGTTACATTTCGCTACACGTTGGCATATCATAGCATAAATAAACAATAGCCGTCATTTGGCGCGAAAATACCGTAAAAGCTCTATTAAGCCCCCGGGGAGCTTATTTAATTTCAGGCCTCAAAAAGGGGGGGCTTATTAGAGAAGGGGGGCTTATTTCAAATCATAAATTTTCACGAAAATTCACATTAATTTTTCAAACTTTACTATTACACCACTAACTAAAACAGAGCAAGAAATGGGTTATGTATGACCGTCTTACAAAGGAAACGTCATTTATACCCTAACTCGACGATAGTTCTGGAAATTAAAGACCACGTTTCAATACAAAGTGACTGAAACGCCAGAAAATATTGCTGAAAAGTCATGTATATCCGCCTGACGGAAGGAGGGGGCTTAATAGAGAGGGGGGGGGGGGGAAGGGGGGCTAAATAGAGCTTTTACGGTATGCTCGAATATTTATATACTACTGCACCGTGTTATGTTTAACAAATAAAGAAGCCAAAACCATGTATTATACTGCCATAAAACACGACGGGAATTTGAGAACACGAGAGAAATTTAGAAAACACGAGCCGCAGGCGAATGTTTTCTATATTTCTCAAGTGTTCTCAAATTCCCGGAGTGTTTTATGACAGTATAATACATGGTTTTGGCTTCTTTATGTGCTTTAAAATATAGATTTACGCGCGCGAAACGATAAAACACGCTTTTCTATGATTTATACTCTGATAAAACATGGTTTTTAACCAATCAGAGCGCGCGAAATTTTCAGTCTATATTTTAATCTGTTATATGTAGTGCCTAAAGCAGAAAACCTTTTTCATCGTCCACTGTAAAACCATAATAATATTTAGGATTCAGTTTAGTTCATTTTTCCTTGTCCTGGATCTTTTGTGACGACATCACTTTACACTTATGCAGTTGTGTTATGCTTTAAGTTGATTTAACGCCGGTGCGCAGTCATGAAAATAGAATTAACTTTAATGGAAGGAAATCTAAAAACAATAGTTTACTCAGCAACCACGCCGGCGACAGCAACGAGAACTCACAAAACAACAGGCTAATTAGTTTTATTATTATACATTCAACTCACTATCTCTTTTCTGATTGGCCGAAAGCGTACAGTGAATTTTCGAAATCAGCGCCTTTGAAAGCATCAACGTCATCTACCTGCAGATTATACAACAAGAATTTTCGAAGAAAAATATAACCGGGCTTTTTTTTATCAACCAAGAAAGCAGTTTTACCTGCTTTCTTGCTTGAAATCGCTCAGATTAGTCACGGCAGTCACGCTGAAGTCTGATGTTTTGTACAGTGCCTACTGTCAATTTTCTTGTCTCTGAGCAGTCTTTGAAGATCATTCCTCAATATAAAGCCAGAGTTGAATAAGAGGAAAAAACACGACAACATAGGTACGAATCGTTTTTGAACCATCAATCGCAGACGTTCCGCGTTGCCACCATCATTCGCAGCTATTCTAGTCACAGTTCGACAAATTGCGTGAGTCAAAATGTGCAGTTGTGACGTAATGGTTTTTATTTATAATCTTCTGCGTACAATGAAGTGAAATGCTGCCACCAACACGAAAAAGTAATGCATTTCACACTAAATAAACAGCAGAGTATCCATGTTCAAATCAAAAGTAATAGCTTGATATGAAAATTATGACCCCATAATTTGATATAATGGCTCTAGTGTGTCCACCCAGTAGCGAGTACAATGATTTAATATTTTGACGAGTCAAACTCACCGACGTTGCGAAATCCGTAGGCCGCTCCGATGTGTTTACGCGGTCCTTAAATTAATATTTATTTGGACCAGTCCAACTTTCACATTGGCTCGATTTCCGGCGCTATCTCGAGTCGGGCTTCGTTCTTCCCCGAGAAAATCTTTCACTAGGCGAATATATATTTATACTCTCTCCTAGCTCTCCTCATAGCGCTTTGGCGGAGTGGGGTATAAGGTGAATCACGACAAAAAAAACTGAAGCAATTTACTAACCGGGCTGGGCCCTAGGCCCACGCCCGGGCCCACGCCCGGTTAATAATCATGTCAAGTTGCACTCAAGGTCACGGGTAATCGTGTCAAGTTCACGAGAGGATCACGGGTAATAATAGGGTAATCATGTGAAGTTCGCGTGCTTTGCGTTGCTTGCCGCAAAGTAAACAACATCGGTGGCAGAAGCATTTTTTTTTTTTTCGTTGAATGTATAATAAAACAATTATTAGTTTGGTTTTTTGCAAGAGAGGATGATGGTTTTTGTGATATCCAGAATAAATCAAGGTCTCGGTAAGAGTTATCAGCCTCAGCCTTCGGCTTCGGCTGCTAACTCTTACCTCGACCTTGATTATTCTAGATATCACAAAAACCTCATCCAATAATTGTTAACAATTGCTCTGCACGTGCGTTTTACTGTTTGGTACTTCTTTGCCGTACTCTGCAAAACAAAAACGTCAAATGACCAAATTCACGGTATTTATGGAGAACGTGAACACGTGAACGTGACGGTGCATTTTCCTTTCTCTATCTGGACTTCAACTCCGTCCCCACGATTCAACGACACTGATTGAACGTGTTGGAATAATATAATTAATCGGGAAATAGTTAATAGCAATGTGAATTCACTTTTTCAAAAGTGACGTTTTCCATGCCGTCGCCGTCGTGAACTACGACAGCAAACGCCATGAAAAACGTTACTTAAAAAGTGAATTCACGTTCCTATAAACTATTTCGCGATTATTCCAACACGTTCAATTTGTCCAATGTGGCCGAACTGTCCAGGAGCTGAATTCGTGAGTTCAAGTTCCAGATAGAGACAGGAAAATTCACCGTCGGGTGTTTCACGTTTTCTACAAATACCGTGAATTTGGTCATTTGACGTTAGGTTGTTTTGAGTACGGCAAAGAAATGTACAAAAAGTTAAAACGCACGCGCAGAGCAATTGTACTAATAATTAAACCTATTGTTTTGTAACGTTCTCGTTCTCGTTGCCGTCGCCGTCGTAGTTGCTTATGGTGCCTATTAAAGCCTGGTTTTCACTAGCGACGCAAGCACAAGCACAAGCGCAAGCAACATACGCAGACGCAGTAACGGATGCATCAATGCCTTTTGTTTAGGACAAATCAACACGTTACTGCGTCTGCGTATGTTTGCTTGCGCTTGTGCTTGCGCCGCTAGTGAAAACCAGACTTAAGGCTAAATGTTTAATACTCTTCCACAGTAATACTAAACTTAGGGACCGATTTTATTTCCAGGGGCTTCTCTTTTCTGTATGGATAAAGGCGACAGTCGCTTTCAACCGATGTGCTGTCATTACCTTAGCGATTTACCGTGTGATGCGGACATACAACTTGGAGCACAGGAATGCCAAAGTCCATACCAATTGACAAAAACACTAGCATGTGATAGTTCTACAGTGACTGATCAAAATTGCAAAGACTTTGATGTAAGAGTTTTTAAAAGTTGTACGTTTTTAAACGTTTTTACGACATATATCTTTACAGTATGCATGACATACATGTAGCATTTTAGAGTGCAAACACACACTAAAACGATTACAAATACAGTCGAACCTGCATATAACGGTCCTGTATTAAGCGGCCACCTCTATTAAGCGGCCAGCTTTCAAAGTCCCGAGTTGTATTTGCTACTTGTATTAAACCTGTATTAAGCGGCCACCTGTATTAAGCGGCCACTTTCTGAAGTTCCGAGGGTGACCGTTATATACAGGTTCGACTGTATTCAGCGCTAGCGTATTATACCTAGATTTTGGGAAATAATATTTTTTTCATCAAATATATATATGAAACGCGATTGTATCCGAGATCATGATTTGTATAAAATCGGCGGCAACACGAAAGAATCAAGTATAACAGAGTTTTCTTCGAGTATTTTCTTCGATCAGTTCGCGGTGTCTACTCCGTGATATATAGCGCGTAGCGTAGCCAATCAGACTGCAGCATTCGTGGTAGACTACTAGTAAATTTCTACCAAATGACAATATATCATGGTTCACGGTTAGTTGCAAAGCCAAATAAAAAATCCAGTAGTTGTTTAATCTTTGTTTTATTTATTTGTTTAATTGTTTTCTTTCATTGTTCTACAGCGAACCAAGTTTACCAAGATGAATGTGTGGGTTACCTATCTGTACTGGTCTGGTGCCTACCCCACGGGACCAGACGATGCAAGATGTAACAAGCTCCAAAGTCCAAGTTCAAAGTCTAAAGTTCGATGACCAAAACCTCAACTAATTCTAAAACACAAACCCAAACATCAAAAAGAATGACAGCACTAAGAATAAAAAAAAAAGAATCAAAGTAATTGAAAGGAAATAACATTAAAACTGAGCTAAATTAAAGTATTAACACTAATGTAACTGTTGATTAGTTCCTATTGCCAGCATGCTACCAGGCTAGCACGGATAGAGAGAATTGAGATGACAATCAAGGAAACCAGACAGCACGAAAAATGATTAAACATATTCCTGATATTCGAGTAGTAACTTCATTTCCCCATAGATAAAGAAAGGGGTGGACGAAATCGTTAAACAGGAAAAAATAGGAGAATCAACCTTGAAATCATGAATAACTATTTCAGAAGCATGCAAATGAAACTGAGTGAAACAAACATGATGAATAAAGCTGCTTATATCGAGTACATATATTTCTCCTTTACTGTTAATTCAGTTAATGATATATGCAAAAGCCTGTTTTGGCACGAGGCTAGCATACAGTGAACTCTCGCCTTAGCGAACACCTGAGATTATTACGGCACAAATTTCGAGCCACTCCCCCCCGGCGAAAGCTATAGAGGTCGAATGACAATAACTCCGACGCTATTGCGCCACTCTCGCTATTACGCGGACTCCAAACTACGTCCCGAGGGGTGTCCGTTATAAACGAAAGTTGACACTAAACACGCTCGGCCGCCGCCATTTCCTGCTCCTCCTCTGTACCCTAAGCTCCCATCCTCGCCTCAGTTCAGTACACGGCTCGGGTTACGCATTCTCTTGCTCTTCCCCGTACGTTTTCTATTAGGTTAAGTCTAAAAGTCATTTTCACTGGGCTAAGTGCACTTATCAGGTACAACCATTTATACGCCTGCGGAGGAGAGAAGGCACTGAGAGAGTTAAATGACTTAGCCCATGCAAGGAAACACAAACACAGCGATGCCCCGGTCAGCAACTCGAAAACCGGACCCGCCTCGATCAGAAAGTCTAAAACGCGCTCTTAAAACACACACGAAGGCTTACTGCGTCTCTCACGTGTTATAATATACAATTCATTGAACTGATTCAGCTATCTTTTGAATTGCTGGGCATATCAGTAAAACTACGATGACGTCACATCTTCCTGTAATATATTAATTCGTAGCTATTCGCCACTGGCTATCAC
>MU826591.1:0-14997 GCA_029204205.1 Desmophyllum pertusum
TAGTCAAATTTTCTAAACAAAATAATAGTATACAATGGAAATTAGTGTATAATAGTCTTTAATAGTGAAGTCATAAACTTCATGAAAGAAGTATGTTTGCAGACATTTCCTCAGAATTAATACACAACAAATGTTTTTGAATTTTAGGCTAGAAAACTGAAGTTACCTTCATTTTCATCTTGCCCAGAGTGACTGAGTGTAAAACGTGTAATTTGGTTGAATAGTTATGTAAATAGCTTTTTTCACCACATTTTCATCAACAATAGACGTCTGCACTTTATTGACTAGGTGATAGGTCTCAAACAAGGACTGGCATTTTCTCTTGTTATTAACTTGCTGTGAATCCAGATCAGAGGATGAAGAACCAGGTTTTATACTCCATCGAGTTTCACATCTTCTTGAGTCGAGGGTGCCTAAACTTACTGTATTTTTTTTGTCCCACCAATTTGGTAGCAAAATGCAATCCTGGAACTGATGAACCAATTCGTCATCTTGCTGAAGTAGAAGATCCAAACTTTTATTTACATGTGTTGTTGATGATGGGTAAGACTTCTATTGCTGATTGGTAGTGCTCCTTTGTATGGCAAGGCTTGAATTGAATTAATCACTAGTTCCTTGCATACAATCAACCATCTTCGTCAATGTTCACGAACTGGAATTGTGATCTTTTGGCAAATCTTGCACTAATGGAACTGTAGGTTTCGATGTTCCTGCGAGCTGTACCGATCTCTTTCTTTTATAACCCGCTGGACATTGTTTATTAAACTGCTCCAGCACCTACCTGCCAGTTTTCAAAGCTCTTTCTCTTGCTGGCTCTAGAGGGGGGCATCAAACTTGTTACAGGTTGCTTCCTTTTCAAATGTTTTTTTCAATCAGAGGACGAGAGGTACTGTTTTTACCAAGACAACCTTGACATCGCCCGATTTTGTTGGCTTCAGAATTATTGCTTTCTTTACGGGATGTTGATTCTTGAGCTGCTAGTTTACTTCAAGTTTTTCTATGATTCATGGTTTAAATAACTTGGTGGTCAAATAAAAATCCCATCCAACTTTCAGTCATGTTGATTTTCTGTCAATTAACAAGATTTAAAATTCCAACACATTTCTCGAATCATCAGTTGTGGGGGGGGGGGGGGGGGGGGGTGGGGGGGGGGGGGGGGGGGGGGGGGGGGGGGGGTCATGGGTCAGGAGGTAGACCTTCAAGAACTTGTACCCCGTACCTTGTACCTACAGTTCCCGCCCCTTCCATTGTTGTTCTTGCCTCTTCTTTTCTTCCCCCACCCCCCCCCCCCCCCAAAAGAAATATTAATAATAAAATAAATAAATCCAATGTTGCCAAATTGGTTTCCTATTTCTCCTTGTTGCTGTCACCTTAAGGAACGACGCTTCCCACCCTCTCTTCTCCTGCCTCCCATAAACTTCCCTGCCCCCTTTACATCCCGGGTTCCCGCCAACCTGTGCCGACCTTCCCTACTTGTCACACCCCGCCATTTTGATAATTTTTTTGAAAAAACTTTGTAATATGCTTCTCTCTTGGGTTGAACCCCTCAGGCGGTACCATGTGGGGATCTTTGCCCCTGGATAAAGGGAAATTCAAGACTTTTGTTAGAAGTTTGAATGATATAGGGGCAGGGGAATTTGTAAGGTTGTAATGGGGTTGCCGTAGATAATTTTTCCCTACACCTTGGGGAAAATCTTGCTTCAAACATTCACACAACTGGCTGACTAGGATTGGCATAGTCGAAAAACCAGCATAGCGAACAATTCATTGCTCCGACGAATATAGACCTAAACGACTCGAAACGAAGTCCAGTCGTTCTAGAAATTCGTTACGGTCGCGGCGGTTTAATTTACCTTTATCAACTTCGAGTTGATAAATATCCACAGAGCATGTATACAAGAGCCAATCAGATTCGAGAAAAGTAAATGTTCAATAACATTTCATGGATTCAATCATTTCGGAATCAGATTGAGACTTTATATATACCTTCTCAAAACTCGACAAGGAATTCCTTCCTGATGAAAAATTAAACAACGCCGGAAATTTTTCCTATTCGGGTCGTACTTAATATGCGAGCCAGCGAGACCATGTGAGTCACAACTGCGAGCCATGCGAGCCTGATGCGAGCGCATGGCGAAGATCCCACGGATACCAGTCTGCACGATTCAATCAATCCAATCCACAAAGCAATCCTAATATCCACTAAATATCGCGACGCTAGTAACTACGACCCACGCGAAGAAAAAACGCGGCCGACGACTGCTACGGAACGTGACTTTCGTTTTTTCCCCCAGACAAACCCAGAACACCACTCCTCGGTTGAGAGATCTATTTCAGAAGTCAAGAAGAGAGGAAGGACAAGAAGAAGAAGCAGTCGGTATGCTTTTCAGTTCGTCAAGGTCGTGATGCGAGAGCCATGGCGAGCCACGGGGGTTTTTGATTTTAGAAAAACATAAAAAGACATAAGGTATCTGAGGTAAATTCTTTTATCATCTCGACCTTTCAATTAATCAGACGGTACCAGGATCGTAGTAATGGGCTACTGAACAATTGCCATCCTCCATCCCTGTACCCTAAAAAGTTTTGTCCTCGTCGCCCATTTTTCCTTAATAGACTGGATGACTAACCCCAGACTCGGTTGGAGATGTTTGTGGGGGGCCTAGTCTCCGCACCGATCTTCCCCTTCTTCCCGGCACAAGTACAGTGAACCAAAGATGGTGGAATATTTTTTCTTCCAGACCTTAGAAACAGATTTTTCCGAAGAGGGTGGAAACCTAATTTTTCGGAATTTTAACTTCTCTGAATCATTGTGTTTTATATATTTTTATGGTAAGTGAGACTGAGAGATGATATACTATTGATATGTATTTTTTTTTTTTTTTTTTTTTTTTTTTGCATTTCTAGAAAACATTTCAGCACAGTCCACGTCCCTCATACATATGTTTACAAATTGCGACTATAGCAACTAGTCAGAACTATTTTTTGTTAAACACAACATTATATCCTATATTTTTTTCTTTCTGTTCTTTTCTTTAGAAGATGGATAATTGAAATTTGAACCATTACTCCAACAAAAAACGCAGAGTAAAAGAAAGAGGTGAAGGTTTCGAAATTTCGTTTAAATCCCTCCCAGTGATGGGAAGCTGGCTTTTTAATAGAGCTGCAAAGCGTTCCCTTCTTCCAACCCAACCAACTCTGGCTGCATGTGCAAAGAGGTGGGCATCGTTCCAGCTTGGATTCATCACTCAGAGATTTTACATAATCTTATTTTTGGAATTACCTGGAAGGGGCCTCAGTTTGGACAGTAATCCATTGCATTTACACTGATCATATTTTTACTGATTGTGTGACAGAAAAGAGGGGATATGTCTTAGTTAACGACATCAGTTGAGGAACGAGATGGGAATTATTTTTCTCTCTTACTTATTTTTTTTACGTGATTTTGTTAATAGCCTTTCATTAATAGACCCCAGCAGCCCCAGTCCTTTTCTTTACTTTAAACGTGTACATTCAAGTTTATTTTTTTAATTCTCTACTTCTATATTATTTTTTTATTAAAGAATTTTCAAGAGAGCTGCTGCTGAGAGCAACTTTTTGCAAGAAATGAACTTTTTATATTGAAAAATGACCGACCTATTTAATGAAATTTCTGAAATATGTTGTTTTGTTTTCCCCTAAATAGAACCAATGGAATGATCGCTGCTTCGCTTGGCTTTTCTGTGCGACAGTGGATTTGTTGGGTGGAAAAAAGGTGCCTGCTTACAAAAATGGTCAGGGAAGAGTGAAGGCAAGGAGAAAAGAGAGCGGGCAATAAAAGATGTTTACGACGAGAAGGAATTAGTGCTAAGTTCATTAGTAAATTGGCGCCCTGCCCTGGCAGACATCATCGCCATTATAAGATGATGATCATTACAAGTGCAAGTGGGGTATATAAATTGTGTGTCGTTTGTATCAAATGTTTCAAGATGTCTGTTTCATTTGCTTTCTTCTGAAAGGAAATTAAACGGGAATAACTCAATGAGTAATAAGTTGTTTTCCTTCTTTCTTTCCCTTTTCCTTCTTCTAACATTTTAATCTTACAGGATGACAATTTTGTTAAAAAAAGTTGGTCGAAAGAGTAAGGCCTTCAGATAGGCCTCAGTCGGGGTCCACCACTCAGTTTGGCAACCCTCTATTTATGGGGGGCACAGTGTAATCAACTATGTTGCATTGAAGCCTCAAGCAGCCCCAAAAAACAAAAGGTCCATACAGTATATGAAAATAGATTTGACTTTTGACCTGGGGGGGGGTTCATTTCAGTCATCAGATAACGTGTACACAGCACTTTTCGATTTGGAATATAGAATTTCAGAAGTCATCACTCTAATCTAACGTGGGAAGCTTGTAGATAACAACTAAAGATTTTTATACGTTCAATTTAACGTTTTTTTGTTTTTTTTTTTCTTTAGGTTTTTTTTTTTTTTTTTTTTTTTTCAGTATATCACAACTAAGCTAATGCAATGCAGAATAGACGAAGTACGAGAGCGGCGGTGAAGTTCCTTCCATTTGTCTTTTATCTTCCAGTTCTATTCCCCAAAATAAAATTTTGGAAAAATTAGCTCATCACAAGGGAAACACATAAGGTGAAGTCCCCATAGTCCAAGTAAAACGTTTCAGACCGGAACAGGTCAACAACAAGAAAAAAGAAGCAAAACACTACAAAGGTTAAAATAATTAAAAGGATAGATATCATTGCTTATTGAAAATCAAGGCAAAAGTTAATAATTAATGATGTGTCCTTGGAGCTAGATTTTGTTTCCATTTTTTTCTGGGGGTGGGCTTATTTTCGGGTCGGCTTGAAATAATTTTGCGTTTCAAAACTGTCAGGCTTATAATTGCAAGGGGCTTTTCGCCTGAAAACGTTGGCATAGCGTTGGCATAACGTTGGCATAGAAATCTCCCCAAACATAAAAAGGTCCGTCATATGAGATCGGCTGTAAATGACATGCAAAATAACCCATACAGTAGACAGCTTCATAAAATGTATTACTTTTTTTAGTGATAACTCTAAATATATATAATCCCATGGACTTATTTTTTATTGGAGGGATTTGGGGGAATGGACTGAACCCGTTATTTAGTCTTACTTCAACAGAACAGTCCCAAACTCTTTTGTTAGACTCTCTAATTATGCTGTGGACTCTTTCACAGGGCAACGTTAATGGAGCATATGGCTGACATTTGTTGTCCTATGTTTAATGTCAGATACGCAAGGGAAAGACCCATCAACAGATGGAATGGTGGGAAACTACAGATGAGTACAATCCCGGGATAAGTATATGGAGAGGTAAACCCATCTTAAATGAAGAATCAGATCTGGAAATTCTTGTAAAGGAGGAAATGGATTTTAAGGAGGAAAAGGAGGAATCAGATCTTGAAATTCTTATAAAGGACGAAATGGCAGAAACTGTACCTCAAGGAAGTGCATCAATAAAGGTATTTTTAACCCCTAGGGGACTGGGGGGGGGGGGGTATTTGTCACAGAAAATCGTATACAACGCACAAGGTCTTGATTTTATATTCATTTCGCTTTCAAAATTCCAAAACATCAGGAATAAATTATAAATCGGTGAGCTGCGCGAGAACTAGCAAGTCTTCATGATGTACATATCTTTATAACATAGAGGGCAAAATTACTGAATGCTGATTGGCTGAGACAGAGGGCATTTTTCATTAATTTTGGTTTGCCCGAGGCAAAATTACTTGATCCTGATTGGTCGAGCGGCAAAATTCCTCGCTCCTAATTGGCTGAGCGCGCTGCACTCGATTGGCTTCTTGACGGCGGGATTTTGAGCAGAATTTTCAAACACAGCGCTCGCTTGTACGTCGCTTCGGAGTTTGACTTCAGTTTCCCGAGTTATTGATGAAAAGGAACGGAAACCGTGTGATAGCTTGAAACGAAATTCCGAAAGCTGAATCTCAGTGTTTCACTCGAAGCAACAGAAGATTATTTCAGTTGAAAACTAGAAAACTTGCATCAGCTAGACACTTGGCGAGTTTGCGACGAAATTCATTCATGGCTGCCAACTGACTTCTTCGCTTCACCTCTGTTAAATACGGGCTTCATCACGTGCAACCCAGAGTATAAAAGATCACAGAGTTTGTTCAAAGAAAGAAGAAGGTCAAATTAAACCGGATAAATTACCTCTACAAGTTTGTTTGGACTCGTCGTTTGCTCACGGTTTTATCGATGTAGGATTGACATGTCAAGCAGCTCGCAGCGGACAGCCGGCTTCAAAATATGCAAACAGGTGAATAAAATTACGTTTTACTTGGCTTGATTGCAAGCTTGTTATTTTTTTTATTTTCACGACTTACAATTTTCTCTTTAGATTTACATAACAGTCAACGTTACCCTGTTCTGAACGTAAGGGTTTGCTTGATCTTCTTGTGATTCTGTGTGATTTTTGGAAGGACTATCAGTTCGTTCCGCGGCGGCTGAATTTAGCGTCGCGGCGCTTTGAAGGTTTTCAGAAAATTTTGCCCTCTATGTCATAAACAAGTAATCGCATGAGTCCTCGTAAAATTAAGGATTAATATCACGCGTGTTTTCAGAAGTTGCAGAAATTGCCCTTGTCGCTGCGCGACTCGGGCAATTTCTGCAACTTCTGAAAACACGCGTGATATTAATCCTTAATTTTACGAGGACTCATGCGATTACCTATACTTAGTACGTATGTGTTATTAAAATTTTTAAGCTGAAACAGTAGTAACGTTGGTCCACTAATATTTGATCTTTTAAAATCAAAACATCTAAAGGCTTGTACCCGCGTATAAGAAGCATCGTTGACTTTGGCGGTACTCCATAAAAGCGCGGCCTATCCGTGTGTAAATAGGGTATAGGCTCGTTCGGCGTATACTTAAAATCAACTCACTCGTGAGATATTTCACGGTATACCACGAGAGAGCATTGTGTGACTAGTAGTATATATACATATATCTGAACACAACTTTACCTATACTGGCGTTTGCTTTTTCAATGATCTTAGAATGCAAGGCAGAGAATACCATTGACAGTGACCAGAGTGTGGTTGTAATAAGCTCCGACGATGAAATGGAGGTGGATTCCTCACCTCTTAAGCAATCCATCAGAAAGAAACGACAGCGCATCTCATCTGTAAGTCACAAAGTCACAAAGAGTCAAATAAATGTCCCAATGCTTCTTCTTCGAGTTTCCTTTCACGATGACCCAGTACCTGCGTAGTGGACTTTTTATATCGTGAGCTGATATTCTAAATTTTTTAACCAAATCCAAAGTTATGCCAGTAATTAGGCACTATTCGGAGTAAACATTATTTCCGATTAATGAAAATTATGTCTTCTGTTTGTGCACAACAGGATGAGAGTATTGAAGAATTAATAGCTGGTGTAAGTGCATGGGCTTAGCTCCAATGACAACACGCCTCAGAAACCACCTCCAGTTAAAAGACACAAAGACGACGGCTCACCCGCAAAGATAAAGCTATTTGATGACGAGTATGTGGTATTTTTGTCTGTATGTTCTGAGTTGTCTAGTTTGACTTTGTCTTAAATCAAAGAAAAAAAATACAGAGTTCTGATTGGTTAAGACAGAGGGCATTTTTCGTTAGTTTGGTTTGCCCGGGGCAAACTTCCCGAAAATCACCCGAGGACCTCGATATATCACAATAATAATAACACACGGGGGAGGGGGGTGGGGCTTTCTTAAAATGACTAAACACGTACCGTGGCCGTGCAAAATATTACCTCTAAACAATAATTATTGTTTAGAGGTAATATTTTGCACGGCCACGGTACGTGTTTAGTCATTTTAAGAAAGCCCCACCCCCCTCCCCCGTGTGTTATTATTATTGTGATATATCGAGGTCCTCGGGTGATTTTCGGGAAGTTTGCCCCGGGCAAACCAAACTAACGAAAAATGCCCTCTGTCTTAACCAATCAGAACTCTGTATTTTTTTTCTTTGATTTAAGACAAAGTCAAACTAGACAACTCAGAACATACAGACAAAAATACCACATACTCGTCATCAAATAGCTTTATCTTTGCGGGTGAGCCGTCGTCTTTGTGTCTTTTAACTGGAGGTGGTTTCTGAGGCGTGTTGTCATTGGAGCTAAGCCCATGCACTTACACCAGCTATTAATTCTTCAATACTCTCATCCTGTTGTGCACAAACAGAAGACATAATTTTCATTAATCGGAAATAATGTTTACTCCGAATAGTGCCTAATTACTGGCATAACTTTGGATTTGGTTAAAAAATTTAGAATATCAGCTCACGATATAAAAAGTCCACTACGCAGGTACTGGGTCATCGTGAAAGGAAACTCGAAGAAGAAGCATTGGGACATTTATTTGACTCTTTGTGACTTTGTGACTTACAGATGAGATGCGCTGTCGTTTCTTTCTGATGGATTGCTTAAGAGGTGAGGAATCCACCTCCATTTCATCGTCGGAGCTTATTACAACCACACTCTGGTCACTGTCAATGGTATTCTCTGCCTTGCATTCTAAGATCATTGAAAAAGCAAACGCCAGTATAGGTAAAGTTGTGTTCAGATATATGTATATATACTACTAGTCACACAATGCTCTCTCGTGGTATACCGTGAAATATCTCACGAGTGAGTTGATTTTAAGTATACGCCGAACGAGCCTATACCCTATTTACACACGGATAGGCCGCGCTTTTATGGAGTACCGCCAAAGTCAACGATGCTTCTTATACGCGGGTACAAGCCTTTAGATGTTTTGATTTTAAAAGATCAAATATTAGTGGACCAACGTTACTACTGTTTCAGCTTAAAAATTTTAATAACACATACGTACTAAGTATAGGTAATCGCATGAGTCCTCGTAAAATTAAGGATTAATATCACGCGTGTTTTCAGAAGTTGCAGAAATTGCCCGAGTCGCGCAGCGACAAGGGCAATTTCTGCAACTTCTGAAAACACGCGTGATATTAATCCTTAATTTTACGAGGACTCATGCGATTACTTGTTTATGACATAGAGGGCAAAATTTTCTGAAAACCTTCAAAGCGCCGCGACGCTAAATTCAGCCGCCGCGGAACGAACTGATAGTCCTTCCAAAAATCACACAGAATCACAAGAAGATCAAGCAAACCCTTACGTTCAGAACAGGGTAACGTTGACTGTTATGTAAATCTAAAGAGAAAATTGTAAGTCGTGAAAATAAAAAAAATAACAAGCTTGCAATCAAGCCAAGTAAAACGTAATTTTATTCACCTGTTTGCATATTTTGAAGCCGGCTGTCCGCTGCGAGCTGCTTGACATGTCAATCCTACATCGATAAAACCGTGAGCAAACGACGAGTCCAAACAAACTTGTAGAGGTAATTTATCCGGTTTAATTTGACCTTCTTCTTTCTTTGAACAAACTCTGTGATCTTTTATACTCTGGGTTGCACGTGATGAAGCCCGTATTTAACAGAGGTGAAGCGAAGAAGTCAGTTGGCAGCCATGAATGAATTTCGTCGCAAACTCGCCAAGTGTCTAGCTGATGCAAGTTTTCTAGTTTTCAACTGAAATAATCTTCTGTTGCTTCGAGTGAAACACTGAGATTCAGCTTTCGGAATTTCGTTTCAAGCTATCACACGGTTTCCGTTCCTTTTCATCAAATAACTCGGGAAACTGAAGTCAAACTCCGAAGCGACGTACAAGCGAGCGCTGTGTTTGAAAATTCTGCTCAAAATCCCGCCGTCAAGAAGCCAATCGAGTGCAGCGCGCTCAGCCAATTAGGAGCGAGGAATTTGCCGCTCGACCAATCAGGATCAAGTAATTTTGCCTCGGGCAAACCAAAATTAATGAAAAATGCCCTCTGTCTCAGCCAATCAGCATTCAGTAATTTTGCCCTCTATGTTATAAAGATATGTACATCATGAAGACTTGCTAGTTCTCGCGCAGCTCACCGATTTATAATTTATTCCTGATGTTTTGGAATTTTGAAAGCGAAATGAATATAAAATCAAGACCTTGTGCGTTGTATACGATTTTCTGTGACAAATACCCCCCCCCCCCCAGTCCCCTAGGGGTTAAAAATACCTTTATTGATGCACTTCCTTGAGGTACAGTTTCTGCCATTTCGTCCTTTATAAGAATTTCAAGATCTGATTCCTCCTTTTCCTCCTTAAAATCCATTTCCTCCTTTACAAGAATTTCCAGATCTGATTCTTCATTTAAGATGGGTTTACCTCTCCATATACTTATCCCGGGATTGTACTCATCTGTAGTTTCCCACCATTCCATCTGTTGATGGGTCTTTCCCTTGCGTATCTGACATTAAACATAGGACAACAAATGTCAGCCATATGCTCCATTAACGTTGCCCTGTGAAAGAGTCCACAGCATAATTAGAGAGTCTAACAAAAGAGTTTGGGACTGTTCTGTTGAAGTAAGACTAAATAACGGGTTCAGTCCATTCCCCAAATCCCTCCAATAAAAAATAAGTCCATGGGATTATATATATTTAGAGTTATCACTAAAAAAAGTAATACATTTTATGAAGCTGTCTACTGTATGGGTTATTTTGCATGTCATTTACAGCCGATCTCATATGACGGACCTTTTTATGTTTGGGGAGATTTCTATGCCAACGTTATGCCAACGCTATGCCAACGTTTTCAGGCGAAAAGCCCCTTGCAATTATAAGCCTGACAGTTTTGAAACGCAAAATTATTTCAAGCCGACCCGAAAATAAGCCCACCCCCAGAAAAAAAATGGAACAAAAATTAGCCCAGGACACATTAACTTTGCTTGATTTTCAAAAGCAATGATCTATCCTTTAATTATTTTACCTTTGGTGTTGTTGACCTTTTCGTCTTAAACGTTTTACTTGGACATGGGGACTTCACCTTATGTGTTTCCTGTGATGAGCAATTTTCCAATTTTATTTTGGGAATAGAACTGGAAGACTTCACCGCCGCTGCATAGCTTGATATCTGAAAAAACGTAAAATCTTTAGTTGTTATCTACAATCTTCCCACGTAGATGCTCTGAAATTCTATATTCCAAATCGAAAAGTTGTACATTTATCTTATGAAATGAACCCAGTCAAATCTATTTTCATTCTGTATGTACCTTTTGTTGCTTGGGCTTCAATGCAACATAGTGATTCCCACTGTGCCCAAAATAGAGGGTGCCAACTGAGGCACCCGACTGAGGCTCGACAACTTTAACAAAATTGTCATCCTGTAAGATTAAAATGTAGAAAACAACTTATTACTCATTTAGTTATCCCGTTTAATTTCCTTTCAGAAAGCAATGAAACAGACATCTTGAAACATTTGATACAAACGACACACAATTTATATACCCCATGCACTGTAATTATCATCATCTTATAATGCATGATGTCTGCCAGGGCGCCAATTACTAATGAATTAGCATAATTCCTTCGTAACATCTTTATTGCCGCTGACCATGTAGCAGGCACCTTTTTTCCACCCAAATCCACTTCGCACAAGAAAGCCAAGCGATCATTTCCTTGGTTCTATTTAGTGGAAACAAAACAACATATTTCAGAACTTCATTAACTAGGTCATTTTCAATATAAAAAGTTCATTTCTTGCAAAAAGGTGCTCTCAGCAGCTCTCTTGAAAATTCTTAAAAAATAATATAGAAGTAGAATAAAAAATAAACTTGAATGTACAGTTAAAGTAAAGAAAAGGACTGGGGTCTATTAATGAAGGCTATTAACAAAATCACGTAAAAAATAAGTAAGAGAAAAATAATTCCCATCTGTTCCTCAACTGATGTCGTTAACTAAGACATATCCCCTCTTTTCTGTCACACAATCAGTAAAAATATGATCAGTGTAAATGCAATGACTTACGTCAAACTGATGCCCCTCCAGGTAATCAAAATAAGATTATGTAAATAAATCTCTGAGTTGAATCCAAGCTGGCGGACGCTGGTCGGAATGGAACGCTGCCAGCCCTATAAAAGCAAGCTTCCATCACCGGGAGGATTAACGAAAAATTCGAAACCCCCCTCTTCTACTCTGCGTGGGAGCCTTCAATTTCAATTTCCATCTTCTAAAAGAAGATACAACTATAGATATATAATATAATGTTGTGTCGTTAACAAAAAAATAGTTCTCGACAGTTCTATTATTTCGCAATGTAACAATGTATGAGGGACTGTGTTGAAATGTTCTAGAAATGCAAAAAATACATATCAATAGTATCATCTCTGAGTCTCACTTACCTATAAACAATGATCAGAGTAAAGTCTAAAAATTCGGAAAAATAGGTTCCAACTTCTTCAGAAAATCTGTTTCTAAGTCTGGAAGGAAAATATTCCACCTCTTTCGGTTCCCCGTAATGTGCCGGGAAGATCGGTCGGGAGACTAGGCCCAAATACATCTCCAACCGAGTCTGGGTTAGTCATCCAGTCTATTAAGAAACTGGGCTGAGGACAAAAACTTTTTCTTTTTAGGGAATACAGGGATGGGATGGATGGACAATTGCTCGTTAGCCCATTACTACGATCCTAGGTACATCTGATTATAAAGGTCGAGATGATCAAGATTTACCTCAGCTACTTATGTTTTTATGTTTTTTCTAAAAATCAAAACCGTTTGGAACTCGCATGGCTCGCATCACGGACTTGACTGAAATGAGATCTCCAACCGAGAGTGTCTGGGTTTGTATACTGGGAAAGTTAACGTAGCGTCCGCACGGTATTTACGTGGAGTTTACTAGTATTGCTTTGTGGATGACATGTGCAGACTTTATTCCTTGACCGTGGACGTGCACTCGCATCATGGGCTCGCATGGCTCGCATGGCTCGCAGTGTGACTCACATGGCTGAACGGGCTCAGCAACTATTTAGTATTTACGAACCCCCGGAAAAAAAAAAAAAAAAAATCTCCGGGAGGTGTTTATTTTTCATCAGGGAGGCATTCCTTGATACGAAGGTTTTATAGAGTATATACCCTAAAGTCTCATCTGATTCCGAAATGAAGCTGCCATGAAAATGTATATACAAAGAACATTACTTTTCTCGAATAACTGATTGGCTCTTTTATACATGCTCTGTTGATATTTATCAACTCGAAGTTGATAAAGTTTAAAAATTAAACCCGCCGTAACGAATTTCCTAGAAGCTGACGTTAGAGGAGTGTTATTCCTTCGTCGGAGCAAAGTGTATGCTTGTTTGGACTAGTGCACCATCTAGTCAGTCAGCCGCAGTGGTGAAGCAAGATTTTCCCCTAGGTGTAGGGAAAACTTTATGAGGCAACACAATCATCAAAACTTACAAATTCCCCTTCCCCTATATCATTCAATAACTTCTAACAAAGTCTATGAATTTCCCTTTATCCAGGGAGTGCAACAAAGATCCCCCACGAGGGCGGTATGAGCATCGAGGGTCAAACCCAAGAGAGAAGCATTACAATAGCAAAAAAATTGCTCAAAATGGCTGAGAGATTGTGTGACTGTGACAAGTAGGGAAGGTGGCAGGGTGCGCCCGGCGAACACCGGGGAGGTAACAGGGGGCAGGACGTTTATGGGAGGCAGGAGAAGGTTAGAAAGAGCAGTTGAGTGGGAAGCGTGAGTCCTAAGGTGGCAGCCAACAAGGAGAAATAGGAAACAATTTCTTGCGGCAGACATTGGATTTATATTTATATCCGGTAATGAATTGATATCTATTATTTTTTTTTTCTGGGCGGGGCGGGGGGGGGGGGGTGGAAGGGGGGGGGGTGGGGGAGGAAGAAGAGGCAAGAAAGAATGATACCACAATGCTGAAGGGGCGGGAACTGTAGGTCCAAGTATGGGGTACAGTTCTTGAAGGTTTTCCTACCTCCTGACCCCTGGACCCCCCCCCCCCCCCCTCCCCCCAACTGAGATTCGAGGAAGGTGTTGAAATTTTTAATCTTGTGTAATTGACAGAAATTCAACTGTGACTGCAAAGTTAGGCATGTGATTTTTATTTGACCACCAAGTTATAGTAAACCAGGGACATCATGAATCTTGAAGTAACTGCAGCTCAAGAATCAACCTACCGTAAAGAAATCAATAATTCTGAAGACAAACAAATCCGGGCGATGTCAACAGGTAGTCGTTGGTAAAACAACGTACCTCTCGTCCTATGATGGAAAATAAAACATGAAAAGGAAGCAACCTGTAACAAGTTTGATGCCCCCTCTAGAGCCAGCAAGAGGATAGAGCTCTGAACTGGCAGGTGCGGAGCAGTTTAATCACAAATGTCCAACGGGTTAAAAGAAAGAGATCCGGTACAGCTCGCAGGAACATCGACAACCTACAGTTCCATTAGGGCAAGATTTTGCCAAAAGATCACAATTCCAGTCTTGACATTGACGAAGATGTTGATTGTATGAAATGGAAACCTAGTGATCATTCAATTCAAGCCTTGACATCAAAGGAGCACTACCAATCAGCAATAGAAGTCTTACCATCATTTTTTTTTTTTTTTTTTTGTTTCAACAAAACACTGTAAATAAATAGTTATGCGATCTTCTACTTCAGCAAGATGACGAATTGGTTCATCAGTTATCCAGGATTGCATTTTGCTACCAAATTGGTCGGACAAAAAAAATACAGTAAAGTTTGGCCGACTCAAGAAGAGGTGAAACTAGAGCATGAGTATAAATCCTTGTTTTCATCCTCTGATCTGGATTCACCGCAAGTTAATAACAAGAGAAAATGCCAGTCCTTGTTTGAGACCTATCACCTAGTCAATAAAGTGCAGAAGTCTATTGTTGATGAAATGTGAAAAGCTATTTACATAACTATTCAACCAAATTACACGTTTACACTGTCACTCTGGGCAAGATGAAAATGAAGTTACTTCAGTTTTCTAGCCTAAAATTCAAAACATTTGTTGTGTATTAATTCTGAGGAAATGTCTGCAACATACTTCTTTCTGAAGTTTATGACTTCACTATTACATACTATTATACACTAATTCCATTGTATACTATTATTTTGTTTAGTTTTGA
>MU826592.1:0-14942 GCA_029204205.1 Desmophyllum pertusum
ATGTACAAGAGTAGAGTATATGATGTGTTTTAACGAAATAATGTTTCATATCGTGATGAAGTACCTTTTCAACCGTTAGAAAATCGTACAGATCTTAGACTCGTGTTGAAAAAGGGTTTTATCATCGACGTTTCAAACAAACATATTTGTAGATGGGTGAGTCATGATATAATTTTTGTTATGTCAGCGCTCGAATGGGTGTCTGTGTCATCAAACACTTCGCGAATTACGTCAACTAAAAGGCTATGTCATCTCTTTGGTTGCTGAAGTGGAAATATAAATTGTACATAGTAAAAGTTGTTCGTCGACAGTGATTGAAATATAAGTAATTTTAAATTGTTTTCACTTCGAAGTAAAAGACCGTAAAAGGCTGTGTCATCATATACAAAAGCAGGTTCGAGGTTGTTATAATTTGACGTAATTTTAAATTGTATTGTGACAATTAGTGGTTTGCAATTGTTACGTCAAGTAATGGCTCCCGTCAATTCCAAGCCCGACCATCCCCCACCCCCCCGGGCATTTGTACGGGCATTTTACAACTTTTTTCCATCCCTAGGGTGGGGCATTTGCTATAACCGGGCAGCCCGGGGGTGGGGCATTGTCAAGGCAAACGCGATCTTTCGTATTTTAAAAGACGTACACATTTTGTTGTTTATTTAAAATTTCCTGATTGCCCCCGATAGAAAAATATAAAACTGAGTTGATATTAAACCTCGTTTGAGTACCGCACTTTTCAAGTGTACCGTAACCCCACCCCCACCCCACATGTGCAAAACAATTTGCACCGTTGCTTTCCACGTGCGAACCAAAGATGTCAGAGATGGCGGAACGAAGCTTCGTGTTGCAGTTGTAATGAAAAAATGTTCCAAAAATCATGATTACAGGTATAAATGAAGAGGTATGTATTTGTGAACATTTATAGTGTCCATCGTTAATAGTTCTGCTTGGAATTTAGATTTTTAAATTCCTCGATCCTCTCAAAAAAGTTTTTGAACTTGTCCCGTGGGTCGGCATTTGCACTGCTCCTGAAGCCCCACCGTGGGGATTTTGTGCATGTAAGCTGACCCCACCGTGAGCGGCATTTTCAACCTTCTGACAAAAAAATGACAAATGCCCGACAAATGCCCGGGGGGGGGGGGGGGGGATGAGCGGGCTTGGAATTGACGGAGCCATAAAAGGCTGTGTCATCTCTTTGTTGTTGATGGAAAGATAAATTGTACATGTAAAAAGTTGTTCGCCCCTGTGATTGAAATGGTCTTTCCAGAATGAGTAGTTTAAATTTTTGTTTCAAGTAAAAGGCTTTGTAATGTCATTATTAAATTTTGTTATATGAACGTGAGTGTTGCATGGTGTGTCATGTAACACTTCTCCGCAGTATTATTAAAATGGACGGGTTGAAGTTCACGTGTCTGTCATCTGTTTGTTATTGATAAAAATATAAGGGGAAAAGGTAGGAGGTTGTTCGCTGACGTGATTGAAACGGTATCACGAGAATTAGTGGTTTCAATTTTTTACGTCAAATAAAAGGCTGTGTCATCTCTTTATTGTTGATGGAGAGATAAATTGTGCAACCTTTCACATGTACAGTTTTAAGGTACGGGTCGCACTATAGACACAGGGAGCAGAGGAGCTAAATTGGGCTTGTGCCAGTTTTCGATCCAAATGCTTTATACGTACGTGACCTTTGCGAGCTTTCATACGCGGTGTATTGCGTTACTGCGTTATTCGATCCTTTTGTTTTCGTTTTTTTTTCGTCCCAGCGGGAATTCCTTAGGGTCACATGCACACAAGATCGTTACGCTGTAAGAAGAGAGACAAGGGATGAAACTAATTTGAGCCCAATTTTCGATCCCCGATAACTCGCTTTTGATGCAATAAAAAACCCTGATTTTCGGCATGTGGTCTTATATGGGCAGTCTCAAGACAGCTGTTTAAAAATTTTGATGAAGAGATCCATCAAACACTCCTTTCGGTAATCGCTTTTTATGGCGTTCAAAGTTGACTTTCGTTGGATGTGCACCGTAACATACTGGTGACGGAAATACGTCATATGTATTGTTGCGAGCATCACCGGAAGCTAATGGAATAAGTTTATTCATCTGTACAGTCTGGAACAGTAGTTTATGTAATCATCAAACGCCGCTTTCTTGTAAAGAGAAGGCCTGCAAAGAAAAATACAGCGATTTATTGATCGATCGATCCTAAGATAGCTTATAAAAACGAAAACAATCCCCACTCTTTAGAATAGTTGAGCGAGCGCGAAGCGTGAGCGAGATGGAGTTATTCCTGCGATCTTTGCCTTTCGCTTATTTCCTCTGGGAAAGATTATCCTCAGTTGAAACGCGTTTCGTTTTAAATCTCCCTCCGATCAACTGTTGTTTTGAATTTGAATTCGTAATGAATGGCTTCACTTCCGATTTATTGACGGCTTACGTCACTTCCGTCACCAGTATGTTACGGTCCACATCCAACGAAAATTTGGTATTATGTTTCATCCCTGTCGTTATTTCTTCTCGGCACTTCGTGCCTCGCTCGGAAAGCTTTCGCTTTCCGGTCGTTGCCCTTCGTTGCCCTTCGGGCAACGACCGGAAAAGCGACCGATTACTCGCTGGGACGAAAAAACGAAAACAAAAAGATCGAATAACGCAGTAACGCAATACACCGCGTATGAAAGCAAACAGATCGAAACTCGCAAAGGTCACGTACGTATAAAGCATTTGGATCGAAACTGGCACAAGTCAAATTTAGCTCCTCTGCTCCCTGTGCTATAGACTGCAAAACAGTCCGTATTTTAGCGCAAGAGTCGAACTGAACGTGGCCCGAAAAGGATCTGGAACGAGCGTGAAAATTACGAGGCTCGCGCGCGGATTATCATCGCGCCTCTTAATTCGCGCGTTGCGCACAATATCACGAGAAAAAGAGATACTAAATATACTGTTTTGCAGTCTAGTCGCACTGCGGCCAATTTTGTTTATTCAAGCATCAAATCTGTCAACACGTAACGTAAAAATCGTAAAATACAGTGCGACCCCCAGTTTCAATTTTTTGCCAATTTTTTGCGAATTGCCAAATTTTCGCCAATATTCAAAGAAGCCGAAGTGTTGCCTTGGAGCCGACCAAATTTTTGAAAAGCACATAATTTTGTTATTTTAGCCCGTTTTAGCCATTAAACTATCACTTCACGCAAGATGCTATGTCTTAATAGTTTAGCGTGTGCAATAACGCGTACGGGACAAAATTATTTTTTACCGAAAACGAAACGAAAGATAACATCATCTCATCAATAATCACAATTTCCGCGGTTTTGTACAAAGAAAATATTCTCAGTTGTTGATTTTAGTGAAGTGTTTTTTTAAATGTCAACAAAAAAGTTATGAGAAATTTCCGGCCGTACGCGATTATCTTCAATATCAATTGATAGAAGATTTACAAAGGGATTGACTGTGATTCTTGCACACCGACGTCAACCTAATAATAATTTCTAAGCAGATAGACAATTCATGTTTTTCATATCCAAAAGCTCACGACAATTTCGCAACCGTTTGGTTTGTATAGGTAACATAAATGTTTTATAGAACACACGTCCGGCTCTTAGTTGACCTGCTCGGAGAGCTTGTCAAACTCTAAGAAACTTTCAAAAAAATTCAGGCGGAGGCCATAATATGGAAATTTTCGTTGAAACAAGTGTTTACTCATTCAAGAAATGTTAAAATATCGTACAACTAGGATTATAGATTAGTTCTTAATTCACGCTACTTCGCGAATTTGTAAGTTTTTTGTTCTACCGCGCCAGTAAAGCGTACGGCGAAGTTTTTTTCTTTCAAGTTCCTGCTATTTTCTAAACTAAATAGAAGATGGTTTTCATATGTCCTATAAGAAAATGATGCACTTTTGAGGTCTAGAAAAGCAGCTGAATGCACTCACTAGCTGCTTTTCTAGACCTCAAGCTTGCATCATTTTCTTATAGAACATAGAAAAACCATATGCAAGCTTAATAAGAGCTACATGTACATGTAATTAAAGGTTCCTTACCTAACAGTGAGGCATTTTTTACACGCAGCGAAAATCCTGAAATGTCAATGAGGAATGTGATGATATTTTTGCACTATCGATTACATTTAAGTTTATGACAAAAGCTTTTTAAGATTTGTCAAATCTAAGCTGTGGCGTACATTTATATAACTTCACTTGATATAACTTTGAAGCTGCGGCGAAACGGCAAAAGAAATAGAAACTGTTATGATAATGATAAGCAGAATGTTTGCTTTTCCTATCACCTAGAACTGGAATATTTATCTTTGTTACAGCAGTTTTTCTTGATATGTGTCATAACAAGCAATTCAACTGCTGCAAAAGCATATTGCACTATACCATACTACAGGCACTATTTGGTCTTTTACCCTATTTTCCCTTTTTTATAGATCATCTCGTCAAGTTCGCGAAATTATTCCATTTGACAAGTGGGAACTTCTTTCGGAACAGATCGAACACGAGGAAGAGCTGGGTCGAGGAGCGTTTGGTGTGGTTTACAAAGCAGCTCTAAAGAGACGAGTTGGAATAGAAGTGTTTGACACTAAAAAGAGACTGGAGCCAAAGAAGGCATGCCAGGTGGTTGCTGTCAAAGTGTTGCAAGGTACATTGCAACGTCATCATGTAAAACCATGCAGAAAAGCAAGTATCGTAAGACAGGAATAGCTCTGCCTATAAAAGGCCCCCAGCAAAGATTTGCATGTATTACACGGTAACATTTGAAATACCACGCGACTTATATATTTCCCTTAATTGAACAATTTCCTTAGGCGGATTGTCAAGATGAGTCATAGAACAACGAAGAGAAGAAACGATTCATTTAAGCTTTTAAGAGTTTTAGCTAATGCTTCATATCATATGCTCTAGATTTCACATATCATATACACATTGTGGTTGAGATAATATGGTGTTTGTTTATTACTATTGAGTAGAGATTTTACCATAATATTTTCGCTTAGATGATCCAACAGAGGAACAAAGAGAAGAGTTCTTGCATGAGATAGCACAGATGAAGCGGTTGGGTGCACACCCGAATATCGTATCCTTGGTTGGATGTTGCACACTACAGGAGAGCAAGTCCTGGTGATAGAGTTATGTTCCGTTTGGTGACCTGCTACAGTGGTTACGACGCAGGAGGCGATCGGTATGATTTTGCCTCAAGCTATTTGGTAATTCTCTTTCTAATGAGCGGTGCCATGATTCAACTAATGATATTGAGATTCCTTCAAATCAACCCAAACTTTCAATTCTACCTGCCTTTAGGTCCTTTAGAGTTGGGGCTCTCGTGTTTGCCACGTTGCCTGGGTTTGGAGTTTATAAGTATCCGGCCGTCATCTGTTATGTTCTTCCCCATTATAAAATGCTTTCGATGTCGCAACTATGCTAATTATTTCTTATTTAACCATATCTATTATACTATAGATCAATCGAAGCCAGGGCCGCTGAAGGAAAAGAGAAGGAGAAATGTTATGACGACAAAGAAACTTTTAACGATCGAATAGAAACCAACACATCTTGTCAGGTAGGTGCCTCACTTTAATTCTAATTACACGGAACTTGTTTTGGTCTTCTAGGACAAGGGTGTAGGAGAGGCTGCGGAGAGTATACGCGGCCTTTAACTTCTCAATAGTATTTAGCCATGATAATTAAGAGCGGTTTGCTGTAAGGACCGACTAAGGGATGCAAGATAGAAAAAAAGCGTTTTCCTCAAACTTTGCCAGAATAAAGTCCTCGGTGAACTAGTTCTAAAAATATAAGTTTCGCGGTCGTTTAGAATTTTATTTATTTTTTAGTGAATTTTTTTGTGTTTTGCGCTTTGGAGGCAGGCTAAATTCACGCTGAAATCGAGGACTTTTGCGAAAGCTCCCGTTTAAATATTGAAAGCCTGTTCGAAAAGATTAACCCATGGAGTCAAAATCTGTTATTTCCATAGGTTATTAGCGTATAAAATTTAAAATTAAACGTAAACCTGAATTTTTGACGAAATTTTTAAATTTACACCCTTCAACCTTCGTTACAACAACCGAATTTTGGCTAAATTCAAGGCTCAAAAAAGCAATCTGGTACATGGATTTACCCAAACGAGACTATACTCCGAGGAACTACAATCATTTCAACTAAACATCAGGCGAAAAACAAAATTGGGGTAAATAAAACGGAAAATTCTGAGAGCGTTTTCAAAACAGGTCACTTGAGCAATATGAGCGACCCGTTGACCTTGCGTGACAAAGGGAAATCAACAAACGGTAGCTCTTAAAATGGATTCCTTCGTCGAAATACGCATCAGTTTGCTTTTCTGTTATGTTTTTAAGTAGAGGAAACTAGATTCTTGAATTTGGAGTTGTGTACTTCGCAGTGCTAAGCTATGAAGGGAGATTTAGACAAGTATATTTTGAAATTTCACCCACTCTGCTTAGACGGTTCCGATATGTTGATCACGGAATTATACATTGGAAGTCTGTTTACAACGCAAATGTGGCATCATCTAAGAAGTAAAAGTCAATTGACCGAATATTCCTTACCTTCGTAAGCTTTTCCTGCCTGGAAAACCACAGCATTTTTAGCAAAAACACAGAGCAAGATCGCCGAGTCATATCGCACGTGGAGCCAAGTTGTCAAATGTTTCTATATGTTAACGATTAACCAGGCAAACCACAGGACACCCAGCAGTTGTAGTCACATCCCATCGTGGCGCTCAGTCTTTATAGCACAACAGTGCATTTTTACGCTATAAATTTGACACCTTCACAGCTGTATGTCGAACGCTATAAATATATATGTATTCGATTATCCTGCATTGGTCAATCACACACGTAAAGAGCACCACACCCCGGACGTGGCACGGCTGAGAAGCGAGGTATTGACCCATGTTTGGGTATAGGGGTGCCGCTGAGGGTTTGAAAACCTGACCCTGTTTAGGACAAAAAAAAATAAAAAACCCTAAAATACCTACCCTGTAGGACAACATCCTCTATTTTAGGACCCTGTTTAGGTTTCAATGTAGCTTATCACGTTTGACTGACACGCGGCAAACGTCTCCGATCTCTAAATACTGTATAAACCATATTTCTACGACGACAATCGTACAACCATACCCTATTTAGGACAGGTTCAGACCCTGTTTAGGACAGACTCGCATAAAATTATATACCCTGTTCAGGGCAGAGAGGCCAAAAACCATACCACGTCCAGCGGCACGTCCCCGTATAGGCCACTTATATTTAAGGGAGTACCCCCCCCCCCCCCACCCCCGGGATACCCGCCTGGGTGAAGTACACCACAGCATCCTTGGTTTTTAGAACCAGCTGTGCGACATGCAAAAGAAAGGCAGCATGAGAACACATAGCATCGCCATTCACTGTTTGTGAATATTTTGGCGTGTGCACAGACGGATTCCATGCAAGGCGCAAGGCGGAGTAACTTTCTTCCTTAGGGGAGCTTGTCAACTGGGTGTGGCTGATTTCCGTCTAAGAGGATTAGCGGATGTTTATTTAAAATTCGGCCTTACAGACCCGGCGTTTATAGCCACGTTTTTTGTTGATTTTACCATAACCTTTGCTGAAATAAAGGACTTTTAATAAAGCATTAACAAAATCATCCACTAAACAAAAATTTCAACAACTTTGTCTCTATTCAGACTAGTGACAAACTTTGATACAAAAAAGTCATTGTGAATGAGTGGTTGGTTGGTTGGTTGGTTGAATAGTGAGCAAAAACTGATACATCGAGCTGTTATGCCCTGGTGGCTCGTGAACTTAAATAAAATAAACTCCGGAACTGAAATAAACGCCGGGACCTCGATTAAGCGGCGCCGGTGTTTATTTGAACTCAGTGTTTATTTAGGATCCGGCGTTTAATCAAGAAAATACGGTACTAGTGAAAATGACAGCCGTCGTATTCCCATCTTTGTTTCACTTGAAAATTCCTTGTATTATTTGTTGCCAATTGGTATTTATTAGCAGATAAAATGTTTTACTGTAAATTGGAGTATGCACAGTGCATGGTATTGTGTTTGTTAAAACTGGGTTATGTGTCATGGAATAAATAAAAAGCAAATCGAATATTACAAAAAGGCGCTATGCATGTCTTTTTAACTATTTATATTTTTAATGGAGTCGATTTATACGTACGTATACAGGGACTTAGTTCTATCTGTACTCGGAAAGGCGCCTTGAAGGGATTGGAAGAAGGGGTTGGAGGGATCTCCCAACCCCATTTGGAGACATGCTTTAAGAGCCCAATGCGTCTTGTGCACGTCCTTTATACTGGAGACATATAAGCAGACGAACTAAATTATTTGTAAATTATCATGGCGAATACATTAAACTAAACTAAACTAAACTAAAAACAAATGTTTTGTCCAACTTCGTCGAGGACGAAACTATCTGCTTAGTTCGTCTTGGCAGAGGAACTACATAGATAGTTCGTCTGGACGTATAATCCGTCTGTGTGCCCGCTATTATACACAAGCGGATTATCAACTACCAGGACGGAATATCACCGTACTGTAGTCACCTATTTGTGTCGACACGCAACGCGTGACGACACAAATAATGGCTGCGGAGGTGACTAACCGTACTGCTGGGAGTCCTGTGGTTTTGCCTGGTTAATCGTTAAACATATAAAAACATTTGACAACTTGGCTCCACGTGCGATATGACTCGGCGATCTTGCTCTGTGTTTTGCTAAAAATTGCTGTGGTTTCCGGGCAGGAAAAGCTTACTAAGGTAAGGAATATTCGGTCAATTGACTTTTACTTCTTAGATGATGCCACATTTGCATTGTAAACAGACTTTCAATGTATAATTCCGTGATCAACATATCAGAACCGTCTAAGTACAGTGGGTGAAATTTCAAAATATACTTGTCTAAATCTCCTTCATAGCTTAGTACTGCGAGTACATAACTCCAAATTCAAGAATCTAGTTTCCTCTACTTAAAAACATACAGAAAAGCAAACTGATGCGTATTTCAACGAAGGAATCCATTTTGAGAGCTACCGTTTGTTGATTTCCCTTTGTCACGCAAGGTCAACGGGTCGCTCATATTGCTCAAGTGACCTGTTTTGAAAACGCTCTCAGAATTTTCCGTTTTATTTACCCCAATTTTTTTTTCGCCTGATGTTTAGTTGAAATGATTGTAGTTCCTCGGAGTATAGTCCTCGTTGGGTAAATCCATGTACCAGATTGCTTTTTTGAGCCTTGAATTTAGCCAAAATTCGGGTGTTGTAACGAAGGTTGAAGGGTGTAAATTTAAAAATTTCGTCAAAAATTCAGGTTTACGTTTAATTTAAATTTTATACCGCTAATAACCTGTTGAAATAACAGATTTTGACTCCATGGGTTAATCTTTTCGAAAAGGCTTTCAATATTTAAACGGGAGCTTTCGCAAAAGTCTCGATTTCAGCGTGAATTTAGCCTGCCTCCAAGCGCAAAACACAAAAAAATTCACTAAAAAATAAATAAAATTCTAAACAACCCGAAACTTATATTTTTAGAACTAGTTCACCGAGGACTTTATTCTGGCAAAGTTTGAGGAAAACGCTTTTTTCTATCTTGCATCCCTTAGTCGTCCTTACAGCAAAACCGCTCTTAAACTGTAGTTCGTCCAAAAGCGGATTTTTGAAAGGAAATAACGCGTCGTTTATGACGTCACTAGCTTTTCTTGACTTTCTTCATAATAACTGATGAAAATTGTGATGTTCATTTAGCTCCATAAATGTTATTTTTTGGCCAGTAACGCCTTGAGATAAGTGAGTTTTATGAGAGAACCTGGAACGAGGCTGAGTTTAAGATCGTTTAAGCATGGCACTTATTTATCAGGGGGAATGCGACCAGGATGGAAATCAGTCTCCAGCTGACACTGATTCAATGTTAGTGGAATCATCTTTCCAAGTTGACGAAGAAATCGCCATGTTCTCAGGTCATTCTTCTGAGGTAAGCAATAACTGGGAAAGCACATTAACCCTAATCTGCCTGGGGGGGGGGGGGGGGGGGGGGGGGGGGGTGGGGGCAGAAAGTGCCCGCGCTGACTTCAATTTATCGTACTTAAAGAAACATTCAAGCAATCATAGCCCAAATTTATGACTTTTCCTAAAATTATCTGGGAACATTTTTAGTGTGTCAATTTTTTTGTTTCCATGGCAACCAAGTTTTACAGGCCGGTCTTTAGCCAAATTTGGTATTTTCAGCTTAAATTTCATGAGTATTTCGCTTTTTACGAAAAGTTTCTTCCAAAATCTTTGCAATTTTGGCATCCTTATATTGTTTTCGATTTTTTCAAATCAAATTTGGTGATTTCTGACATTTCTGAACAATTGAAAAATCCAAGATGGCGGATTCAAAGATGGCGGACAGGTTTAAAGTATGACGTTATTTTGACGTGATACAAGAGACTATGATCTAAGAGAAACACATCCCCATGCCCCATGATAGTCTTTTTCAATCTATTTTAAGCTTCCCGCCATGCTGTGAAAGTTATTTTAGTTCTCGTCCCCATGGTCGCGCGGCCAATGATCAACAGATCAGATGTCATTGCGAAGATTTTTCTCGCCGTCGCGCGTGCTGCCATTTATAATCTAGTGACTCGTTAATTCGAAAATTTAAAGATGCTGATCACGTTTTCTCAGTGGTGTTTTTGTCATCCCGAAGCGCAATGAGCATTCGAGGAAAAAGCTTCGTCCATTTCCTCGAAAAGTAAAATGGAAGGAACTGAAAGCAGACGAGGAATCCTCGGAGTATAAAGGAACAGAGTACAAGAACCGTGAAAGCGAAGGTGAGCTTTTTTTGTTCATGAGCTTTATAAGCTTTCCGCTGTAATCGATTTTGAGCTGGGTGTGAAATCAACAAGCTGATAAGACGAAGGCCTTGACACACATTACCATTTTTTGTTTAAGAACCGCGTGATACATCAATAAGAGAATGTGAGAAAAGTTCCGTGTGGGGAATAATAAAACATTGAAAGGTAGAAAATCTTCGATTTGCGAATTTAAAAACTCACCATGTACAAGGTTGAATTAATCTATGAACGGAAAATTCTCATCTTTATTCATTGTTAGGTATTACATCTGGCAATCTTCTTGTAGCGACTCAAATGGAGGATCGAAACCATGGTCTTAGCCTGAAAAACCCATATAGTGGCAAATGCAAATACGCGAAACAGTCGAAAGGACTGGCGTAAGAAGCTTTACATTTAAGCCATTGTGGATGCCAGAACGAAGGAGTCTAATAAGAATAATCGAGCTCAGATAAAAGACATAACGACTCGATTGAATTTATTGCACTATATTACTGTGAAAGAAATGGACGCCCTAGCTAGCCTCATATACAAGAATGTCTCTATCTCCGAAATAAAATAGCTTCTTGCAAGCTACAGTAATTATCCTGACGAAATTAGACTGACAAGAATCAGATATCCGTGATCAGATCAACAACGAAATCTTGCAAACAGATTTTAATCAAACATGCTGGGCCCAGCAAGACAATAAATGCAAGAAATCAAGTTCTTACACGGACTATTTCATATTCAGTCCTATCCAGAGAGAAAATTAAGAGAACATAATCTTGTCTTGCAAGAGAGGATGAGCCAAATCCCCCCTTAAACTTAATTAGCAAAACACGGCAGATTACAGGAGGTCAAGTCTTAAGCTCTACAGGGTGCGCCGAAAGCCCGACAGGAAAACAAAGATTACCTCTTATAATATTTGCTAGAAAACACAGTCGAAGGCCTTATTCTACTTGGAGAATCCTCCTTCATTAATTTAGCATATATTGCCCGTTAGAAAAACAACTGAAGCAAACTACGCAATAGAGAACCGGCGAAATTAATGCCACGAACTGTAGGAGTCGTGCTAGGCCTGTCCCCCACATTATACCATTGGATTAATAATCCTCAACAGAGGCCAAAGCTTTACACTTGAGCTCGCGCTCGCGCATTTTCAGAGCTCGCGCTTTCGAAAGCTCGCGCTTCGAAAGCTCGCGCTTTCGAAACTCGACTTTTAAACATCTTCCTCAGAAAAGCGCTCGCATCCCGGCTTTCTGTTGATTTCGACATCACTTTCATCGGATCCAGCTATATAAAACCACGACCATTTTCCTCTTCGTCGACGGTGACTTTGTCCCACTCTTTTCATAATCAAAAAAGTTTGCGATTCATCGACGAAACGTGATAGTCGTGATACCAAGAGAGGACTTTGGTGCATATCCTTCTACAGAGGCCATTTTTTAGTCACATCAGAACAGCAAAAGCCGCCAAATCTTAAATTTCATTACGTCATACTACAACTGACCAATCGGGTGTCTTCTTTAAAATAGGCCGCGCAGTATGACCACGCGCTTAAAAGTAGATGGAAAAAGATCTATCATTGCGAACAGAGGCCCATCGTATGGGGGATGTGTTCTCTTAGCCATCATAGGTCTATTGCGTGATATGATATTCATAATTGACCACTGAAAACAAACATGTTTGAATGCTTTATATACACCACATAAGTTTCATTATTAATAGCCAAAAATTATTTTCGAGATACATATCGTGTTTACCCAAATTTGTTTATTTTTTTAGCTTAATTTTAGCTTTACATTTTCTATAAAATTTTGATTTTTACGATTAAATCGTTCCAAAATCCTTGACCGGGTTTTAGCATCTTTGTATTTTTCTTGATTTTTTTTTTCTAAACAACAAAATTTGCGAGAGTTTCTGACATATCTGAACAATTTAGAAGTCCAAAGATTTAGGCATACAAGAATGGCGGATGTTTTTAATGTATGACGTTTTATTAGGGCCGTTGTATGACGTTCATAATTGACACGTGACTGCCCACTAAAAAAAAAATATTTTTGGATGCTTTTACCACGCCATGTAATAGTCTCATTATCATATCATAGCCGTCAATACTTTTCGAGATAAATAGGGGGGGGCGGGCGGGGGGCATTTTTTATTTGTGTCCGAGCGGCGGGAAATTATCTGACGGTTTACATATAGGGATCCCCGGCAACATTACCCGACACAAAAGGCAGGGAAAAAAACGGACGCTCACTTCTAGGGAATCCCCATATTACATGTCAGGAAAGAACACCAAAGCTATCGAGGGTAAAAACAACTCACTTGAGGAAACATGATGGAATAAAATTAAACACTGTCACTTAACTAATAAGTCAGACCTAACAGAGGGCATCGACATTATAGAGAAGCTGAAAATACTAGTAGGACCAGTCTGGACACAAATGGATTCATATGTGTGGAGAGCGGGAAAACAATATTAAATAAAGCATAAAGTGCAAAATGCTTGAAAAGAGAAGGAAATTACTCGCACAATGTATAATTTATACCGGATGACATCCTTTCGGGGAGGTTAAAGGCTAACATACCCAAGTAACCGGAAAAAAGTGAAAACACAGATTTATGTAAATACATCGAAAAACATTAAAAAAACGATAAAGAAGGCGCACATTAAATATAATTTCTTAGTCCACGCAAATTTACTAAATTTCTCAATATGTTTTTACCATTTTTAACTGCGTCGTTAACGTTGAAAGAATCCGTGAGTGTGTCAGCCCTCTCGAATCCTAGACCGACTATCGATTTCCGCTCATAGTGTTAAATCCTACGGATATAATAACGCTTGATATACTAAACGACGCTAAGGTGCCAGAGTTGCTATCACCCGCGTCACTGCCGATGAGTCCTTGCATCATATGTTATTCCAGAATGTATATCCTGATAGTTGACCTCGACATCAACAGTTAAGCGAATCGCACAGCATCAGATTATAGAATTAAAGAAAACGAAAAACTCGGCTCTCTTACCTATGATCGACGAATAGTACTTACTTCTAGGAACTCCCCGCAATCCCGCTGCCCTTAGCACTCTCTTTTTGTTGTAAAAATATTAGGCCCGCATAAATCGCTTCCAAACCCCATTGCTAATCTGCCGAAATATAAAATTTAGGCCAGCTTCCAGACCCGATCATTCTGGACGGCTCTCCCAATTAATTAAGTCATACCGACCTCCGAAACACTCCCAACATCTTTTTTACATGATATATCTGCCTTTCGGACCGCCATATCACGTATACTAGCCTTAACATAAACGACCAACCTGGAGACCTCTCAGTTGTAATACGATCTTACTTGTGCCGAACAAAGACAGCGAAAATAACTTGTTTAGTGCACCAATCTTTCGTATAGATAAAGTAGCATAAACAAAGGAATATAAAGAAATTGGACAGGAACGACGGGGATAAGAAATAACGATGACATACGGCGAGCAGAAAGAGGGCAGCTAAAACAATAGATGAGCAACACCTTACGCGCGGAACATCCATACTGGTGGTGCCGGAGCGGGGGGACGCGACTGCACTCCAATCTACGAGAACAACATCATCCAGACGATGTCCGTTGACTATGGACACTGGTCCTCTGAAGAATCGCGCTTGATCCGTACGTCTGCTCCTCTTTTTTTTTTTTCAAAGACATGTCAATACGTTAAATATAGTTAAATATCTGAAGAACAGAAGAAGAGAGGGCAGAGAAGAAGAACGGTGGTTTCATCCGATGTCCAAAACATCGATAACTTTCCTGACGAATTCTCAGAGTGTGGTTCAAATTAGATAATGTGAAACATGAAGAACTATCTCAACCTCAATGTGGGAGTGCCAGTAGATATATATAAACAAATATGAGGTAAAGACGTAAACGGATGCATTCAAATTACTAAAGACTCTATGTTAATTATTCTAAGATCATTTGGGGGCTTAAAGTATTCCCTCCACCAAACCAGTGATCGTTTCGTTCCAGGAGGCCCGGTTTTAACATTGTGTAAGGTAAAACTCAGATATTCTTAGGTACAAGGACAAAACAATTAGGAAGAATATGATCAGGTTAATAAATAATGATAAAATGTAAAATTATTCA
>MU826593.1:0-14904 GCA_029204205.1 Desmophyllum pertusum
AAGTTTTTGAAACAATTCAGACCGGCGCGGGGGGGGACGGCGGGGGGGGGGGGGGGGGGGGGGGGGGGGGGGGGGATGAGGGGGGGATGGGGAGGGGGGGGAGGCGGGGAGTTGGGGGGGTATGAGGGCGCCATAATACCGGCTCCCCCCCGAATCCAGGGGGTTCCTTTAAATTCGTTGATAGTAACCATCGCGCTAAGCCTTTCTAAACGGCGTCTCATTAGTGCCTGTGTGTTTGTAACTTGTCTATTGTGGTAGTTGTGTCTGACGGGACGTACTCACAGGCAGGGCGAGCCTCGTACTTCCTCTATCAGAGGTATCTTGTTATTGCTCCTCAAAGCTCACTGCTTTGCCTCGTACTTGTCTTTGCGTATACCAAGGTAGGAAAGCATGCAAGGTTCATATTCTCTGGTGCCATAGATACCTTGTCTTTCAAGGTACAAACAACGAGCAGCCAAAATGCGACATATAGATAAAAATGGCTGGTCGATTGATGGCCGGCTGGAATGAACTATTATTAATATTCATGCACAATCCATTTTAGCCAGTATGTACCGTAAACTACATAAATTCCACTACGCGTATTCAATTTTCGTCCTCTGAGGCAAATACTGATAAATGTCGTTTCTTTACTTGGAATCTTAATTAATTGTAAATTATATTTCAAGTTACTATGACAAATAATATAACTTCTATAAGCTTATTTTACAAAGAGGAATAAAAGAGAGAAATTAGGCATTCAAAGTTAATTTGGGATCGAGACTACTAAAAAAAATGAAAAATAGACTACGAGGAGAAGCTCCTCTCGCCGAAAACATCTGGCGGCGCGACATACGCTATGGAGTCTCTCAACCCAGTATTTACGCGCGCCATTTAATCCCCACTATCGCTTTAAATTTCGTACCTCTAGTCTATGTTCGACCAATACAAATCTAACTAGCTTGAACTCCTTTCCTAATCAAGCTAGACATTCAGGAAACACAATCATCATAACTGCGAAACTATAAAAATAGCCGTAACGAGTTATCATCAAGTCTTCAATACTTTTCTTTTCTTACGTATTTTCTTCCGCAAAATTCAACCACACCGCCGCTCTCAAGACCATATAACGATTTTACACACGCAGGAAACTCAATAAAGCGGGGGAATTAAAATGTAAATATTCAGAAAGGACGTTCAAGAATTATACAGTAGAAAGAAATGGAAAAAATGGGGAAAAAACGGACAAACAGGTTCCTGAAAGAAAACACAGGGAAAAACTAAGACGAAACATAGAATCAGAACTCTCGCCGATGGCGGCAGAACAAGACCACTAGAAAAGTCATACTACCTGAGAGTCCAAATTGTCAAGCCGTGATTTGGCGCACCTTTGCTTGTGTCATGCTGTAGCTGTCGCTCTGGGCTGACAAGCGACCATTTGTGTCTACGCGGTGGTTTGAGGGGACTCGAGGCGAGTGGCGATCCAGTGAGATCTGGCAATCTATCGTGTGTATGCGTGGTGCACCAAAGGAAAAGATATAAAAGGTCCGGTACAGGGGTGGGGCCCTCATCTAAACCCTTCACTGGGCGGATGCGCATCGAAAATTGCGTCTTACAGAATTCGGGTGTATTTAGTTAATGTTAATATGTTTTGATGATTTCCATAAATTTTGTTTATTATTGTTAGAATTTGTCGTTAACCCTTGTATGGAAAATGAAATTATATCATACCCATTTGTGTCTAACTTATTATGATACGTCTGCGTTATCCTTCTCTTCGTTCAATTGAGATCGTAGGTATTTATTGTGTAAGTGTATAAGCGAATCTTTGGTGAAGCTTGCCGGCAGCCTCTACAAAAAATTACGACACTAGCTAAAAAAGAGCCATGAACATCGTGGCCGAAGAGATAACTCCACGCGGTGACTGTCACGGGTTTGGTTTTCCAACACGAGTCCTGTTTGTCGAAGATAAATTTCTTCTGAAGGAGAATGTACACCGCCATGGAAAGCGTGTTCCCCAAGAGAAAATATGTACCCCATGAATTGGATGTTACTAGAGGAGCCTGCTTAGCCCAGATTGTTTCTCTATCGTCATGACAACAGCTCCAACTGCAGCTAAAAGAATTCCCAAACACTTGGCCCAACCGCGCACAGTACGGAAAGTCTGGAAACGGCTCTATCCGCACTACGATGGCGAGCCAGGGCTGTCCACACGGGGATCGCAGTTGAAAGATGGACGCTATGTTAGCGTTGGTGTAGTAAATTCCAAGAAGGTAAAGTAATTGATTTGCCAAACATTCCTGTTAAGCCAAGAATGATAAAAAGAGGAGCTCCCTGGGAATGAAAGATTAATAGAATGTCACCCTGGCCTTGTCCTTTCGCTGCCCTTATTTGGGTCATCACTTAACGTTACTCGGTGTCACGAAACGCTTCGCTTAAGAAGCGCTACGTGACGACCCTGCTAACAGTGTTTGACCGTATTAAAACAGATAGAGACCGGTTTATCGAGTAAGAGCCTTTGCAATTCTTGATTGACAAGTAAGACAAGTAAAGCCTTGTTTCGCATAGTGTTATATTACTGCCGGCGGTTGTGAGTTGTGACTTGAAGGTATTTTAATTTGTTATTGTTTCATGATATTATATTTTTCCGCGAAAAATTGTCCAAGACGTTTGAATTTGAAAATGTAACAGAAGAAGTATACCTCATTTCAGACTTAGAAGGCCAACCCCCCCCCCCCCCCCCCCCGACCCATCCGATCCAGCGGCTAAAGCCGTTATAGCTTATACAGCTGTTTCGAGAAAAGGTTGTCGTAAAAGCGCACGCGACAATCCCGAAAGGTATTGTGGGTAGTTTTAAGTTCACGGTTCCTTGACTTCAGCATTTCAGGGAAATCTCTGAAAATGGCCGAGACGCCATGGACGTATGTTTGCGAGTGCTAAAAGAAAGCAACAAAGTAGGTTCGACAGCTACAGTGTCAGGAACGTACCTTGCTGATCATTTCCCAGATTACCTTTCGGATTGTCGCGTGTCGCGTACGCTTTTTTCCGACAACCTTTCTCGAAACAGCTGTATATGGGATCACCCGACCCCTTTTCCCTATCAACCGGCGTGCTTGTAACAAAGCGCGAAAATCTCGCAGATGTCCGTCACGGGGAGGAAAGATTGCGTGACGAGTCAAATGAACGTCTCGTTTCATCCGTACCCTAGCCGGCGTAGGCTAACGCTCGAAACGTCCGCTTATACTCCGACGCAGTACAACAGTCTCTTTAGAATCGGTGATGCTTTAGATAAGGCCGGCTGGACAGTAAAATGCTTTGCTTGTGGTCCTTTATAGGTTCAATGCTCAGTCAATAATTTCGTCTGACGGTCTGTAGACTTACCAATCCATGCGTGATCGCGAAGAATTTTTAAAACCCCTGCTGATGTTCTCTACTGTTGTACTGGTACCAGTAACTTTTATTTACCCCTTATATCACTTTGTAATAATAAACGACTATACACTCACGGTTAACTAAATATCAACATCGAAAATAATGAATAGGATGACAGAAAAATCGCTGTAAGTTTTTAATATTCTTAATCTATAAGTGAAAATGACGTAATATATTTCCTTCGGTCGTGATCGATTTATACTAAAATGGCGGATCGCAGATCGCTTTCATAAGCATAAAAAATCGCTTTAAAAACGATTAATAAGGCACTATTAAGTTAACCATACTAATTAAACGCCAATATTTCACATTGTAGTCACTGAATTAAAAGTAAATATTACAACTTTAAGTCATAAGACGCATCAACTCTTACGTACCTCAGTGATGGAAGCTGAATTTTTCTTTTCGGAGACGAAAGCCGCCACCAGAAGAACAGGAAAACAGCCCGCATCTCGAATCAAGCTAAAGATTAAAGGATCTGCTTTGTTCTCCTTAGCAAATTTGGAAACAATGACTCCATAAGCTCCAATCCCACCTGAACTACAACGAGAGCCAACCAAACCAACCAAACACCCGCCATCTTGGATTGAGTGATCGTGTTCCGTCACGCACTCCTTCGTTTAATAAGGCACGTGATGTGAAGTCCGCGTGACAGTAACACAATCAGAGCCACCTTTTTCAACCGTGCCCCGGAAGAGAAATGCTATAAGTCCTCTCAACAATCCGGGCAGGGTGGTTTTGGAATAGCGGGAGGGGGGAGGGGTGCTCCCCCACCCCTCCCCCTTAGCTCCCGCTTTTTTTTCGCTCACGCTCTCGGTCTCGGAAAGAAACGACTGCTACGTGATCGTGAATTTCAATGAAATTTTAAGGGGTTTAAAGAAGGGATAGAAGAGGGAAAAAAGATTTTTGGAACACGCGGGTGCTCTTGCGTGGTTATTAACCGTCTGTTGTGTCAATCTACTCTTGCGTGGTTATCCGATGTCAATCTACTAGTTTTTAACTTCAATTTTTATTTCTCATTTTCCTAAATTTTACAACTCCTTTGAGAAAAACTATTTCCTCCCAAACATTCCCAAAAATCACCCAAAAATTTACAAAATACCCCATAAGTATTAACATAGATTCATGAGATGAGCATAGAGTTTTTGGATTGCTTGAAACGTGAACGAGATATTTCCATTTAACCCATGTTAAAGGGGCACTGTCACGGATTCGCATGCGCGAAAACTGCTCACTTCCTGTCGACCATAAATTATTTGGCCGCCATTCCATAATGACGGTTAGTGAAAATATTTGCATGTATTTTGTTTCTAATCACGATTTTGTAAAACAGATAAAGTCGTAATATTACTGTAACAGCGTGCGCTGTTCGCATACGTATTTCCGAAACATGATTTGCATACAAAATATTTTTGCAACGGCCGTAACGCAACGCACTTTTGACAGCCAAGCTTAGATTTATCCATTCGTACATAAGTTTTCAACGGATAACCGTTGCCGTTTGAACGGCTCAATATTTTTTCTCAACGGATAACCTGGCTTAGCTTCGAACGGGTGAAGATTTTTTTCTGAACGGGTAGCAGCAGCCGTTGGAACGGCTGAATATTTTTTTCGAACGGCGCGACACATTTGTTGTTGAGGAGACGAGTGATCGAAACAGATGTGACCTCAGCTGTGACCTCTCACGCGAAAACGTACAACACGGCTTTCCGTTCGAAAGGCTAAAAGCCGTTCACTACCCGAACGGTTAGCAAGCCGAACGGCTGCTACTAACCGTTCGAAAAAAATGTTCGAACTGCTGCCGGTATCGTATCACTGTATCCTTCGTAACCTGCAACGAATTTCGCTTCAAGCCATGTTTTGAAACTGTTATCTTCAAGATAAATGCGTTTATGGGGTTTTGTCCACTCTCTCTTGGCTCTTGTCGGGGTATTGAATATTCTTTTTCGCCCTGAATTGCTACGCTTTCCACCGTGTCCGCCGCCGCCACTAGTCGACGCCATTTTGGATTTGGCAACTCAAACTTGAAAAAGTTGGCCCAACCTTTTCAAGTTCGACTCGCGAGACTGGCGCATGCGTCCTTGTGACAGTGCCCCTTTAAGTTGCCTTAACCAATCAGAATTCAGTAATTTTGCCCTTTATGTTATAAAGAATTAAGTGAAAGCAAACTGCGGTACAGTAGAGAGCTCGAGAAAGTTTCTAGACTGTTCACAGTCCCCTATTTTCCCGTGTTGTTGCAGAAGTTCGCGGGGTCGCCAGCGAAAGCTGGGGAGAGCACAAAATGCCTGTGACGAGTCCATGTGAGGCCTCCCCGCGCCCCACCCCCCGTACCCAGGGGAGTTTTGTCCTCTCCCCAGTTTTCGCTCGTCAAATAATCCAAGATGGCGGCTCCACGATCGATCGTGACAGTGCAAAAAATAGAGGGACTGTTTACAGTCTACAAAATTTCTGATGGATTATTAATTCTGAGCTATCACCAGCGAACATATGAAAGCAGCCTTGACAGTACCTCTTTATTTATGCAAGCAGTAGATGGTTTTTTGGTCAGTTGTTGCACGAAGTGACTAGTCAGACTAGTGGGTTCTAGTGTGTGTCACTCAGTTGCCAGAAAACCCAGTGGCAACAGATCGCATTTTCGTTTCTCGGGATCCACACTGTTTTCAAATTTAATTGTGATCCATGACTATACAATTTCATAGAAGATTCTGCGAGGATTCGCTTATAGGAATACTACTTGAATCAGGTAATATTTTCCGGATTAGTAAGTCTGTAGAAGCGCGTTCTGTGTTCACATATTGCTACAGAGGATAACAATGGCTGGAATAGTTTGTCACAGAAATCATCAAGTCAGGTAAAATAACATCAACGATATATATATTTTTTTTGCTTTATATAGTGCTCCATTTTGGGCTGACAAGTCATTTAAAAATTCAGTACGGCGGTTAATTTACCTTAATCAACTCCGAGTTGATAATCAACATAGTGTTTCACTTGCCCGCCGACGCAGCACCACAGTTTCATTAGAAACTAATCACTTTGTCCATTTACAGATTAGACTAGTATGCCTAATAAGTAGCAAATGCTGTCCTTTTAGTTGGTCAGTTTCACGAGCGCTTGTTTTGAACATTTGAGGTCGCTGATTGAAATCGTACTTGGGCTTTTCGCGATAACTTCACAAGCTTTTGAGCTTGAGCTTTGCGATCAAAATTCACGGCAACATGTATTAGTTTATTTATTTTATTTATTTATTTACAACAATATTAGTATGGCGATTGAAATACTTCCTACGTGTATACCCAGGCGCAGATGTTTACAAGTTTCGACAAGTTCCGGATGATTAGCGACAGTATATGTAAAGAACTCAGTGAACAATGAATATTTAATGTAACAATCAGAGCAGCAGCAGCAGCAGCAGCAGACACCTGGCTTAATGAATCGCCTGCATATAATTCTTGTATAATACGCTATGGTTTAATTTTAACTTAAATTCATGATCAAAACATACCGATTAAACCTCCTCACAAAAAGAAATATGCAAATTTAATGCTGAATACTAGAATGGCCAGCCGCCTTACTCAGTTGTGTTGGAACATCTTTTCTACCTTTTACTAAAGCAATATTTTCATTTCATATCCATGTCTTGTTGTTTACAGGCTCTATGGCAATGATGCTGGGGTTTTGGCTCTCCTAACCACCAAAACTCTCCAAATCGCTAATTTCCGGCGAACCCCAAAAAGGCCTTCGTGCCTCCCGTCATTAATATACCAGAGTAACCCAGCAATGCTTGCATTAAAATTCACTCTGTGGCTGCTTGACGTGTTTTGTGTATCGATTGTGTATATCAGTACAAAGGCATCTTCATTTTGCAATAAAATCATGCTCCGAATACGAGAGAGATGGGAGCCCATGCATGAGATAAACTATTCAGTAGGAAGGAGAGGGAGGGGGGAGTTCAGGCTAGCTATTCAGCGGAAAGTCGTTCAAATAACACGTTCTATTTCCTTGGCAGGTTTACAAAGCATGATGGGATAGCACTGTGCCTGGCCATTCTGATCCCGCTGACCGCTATATTACTTACAATGGTCTCAGTTCTGCCGTCGTTAGGAGCATCGCCGTTACCTGACTTTGCAAATCCTATAGAGGTAATTTAATAATATTTATAATTATCAGAGTCAAATCCTCCATGAAATAAATTCATCTGACTTTAATTGGGCACAGTACAATTCCAGTAATAAGCTCTGGGCTAATATTTGTCCAAAAGGCTTTTTTGGTTGGCCTATTTTCATGGCAGCTTATTATCGTCCGTGGCTAGGCCCCAACCTCGTTCCCAGGGCTTTTCCCTTTTAGATTTTGCGGGACGGGAAAAGGCCCCTGGCATCGGCCGGTCACGTGTCCATCAGACACCCGAAAAACCTGTGTGTCATAAATTAGAAATGCATGATTTATGAAATCGAGGCTCGACTTTTGTGTAAATTTATCGTAGCAAGATGGCGGAAACAAGGCAGAAACTATCTGTGCTCAGTCGGCTTGGAATGGCTTCTAAATCGCCGTAATTTTCCTTCATTTGCTTAAATCCTCTTCAAGTGAAGTGTTTCGAATATGCGCTGAAAGGCCTAGATGTTATTGCCGTTCTCCATAGGGAAAAGCCCTGGGAACGAGGTTGTGGCTAGGCCTTGGCCCATTTGCTCCTAAAAGTGGCATATTATGCTGCTAGCACTGCTCCCAATTTTGTCGAATTATGCCAAAAATTATGCCAAAGTTTCCAAATTATGCTCCTAATTATTCACAAAATGACAACGTTTAATTTCTGTGTATATAACAGCGAAATAGATCGATGCTGGTTGACGCCATATTTAGAATACGAGCAGTCCCTCGTTCCCAGCTTAGTCCGTCGAGCGAGAGCGAGTAAAAATTCGCGATCGGAAATGGCCGCGCGAAAAACTGGGGGCGAGTCTTTCGCGCGGCCATTTTCCGATCGCGAATTTTTACTCGCTCTCGCTCGACAGACTAAGCTGGTAAAGAGGGACTGCTCGTAGTCTACGCCATATTGGTTTGGTCTGGCAGTTGTTGACCGCGCATAACGAAAGAGCCGGAAAGAGGTCTAGTAACTAGGCAAGTGGGCAAGCCAAGATACTTCCGGTATTTCCCAGATCTACTGAATAGCTCACTTTGGAAAAGAGTGACAGCCTGGGATCGAGTGGCCGCCCGAGCGTTTGTGGGAATGTTTAGTTTACTCCAGGGTTGATAGTAAAAAACATCAATTTATTTTAGATGATAACATTTCTCACTTTCTATGTTATTCTAGGGTTTTGAGCCAAGAGGCACGAAACTGAGTGATCGGATAGTGACATTGTACAACTTTGATAGGGATCACACTATTCTTCTGCGACTCCCCGAGGCCCCCGCAAGATCCACACGGAAGTCCAGTACACGCCGCGACTAAGCACCAAGAATATGATTTGTCTTCTGTCACGAGGAAACGTCGATCAGCTCAAGGTATCCTTGAACCTCCACTCCCCTATGAAGTCTACAATGGAATTATATTTGTTTATAAGCCCATTAATCCCGAGGAAAAACTTGTTTGATGTAACAAACTTAAAACCATTTGTGCCATAGACACTGACATTCTGAGTGCTAGCTCGTACTTTACCGAATACTGTAACGGCATCTTTGATGACACTACTGGTACAGTAGTACAGTGTTACTCAAGCTCGTCTCTTGGAAATTATGTCGCATTGCTAAACAACCGTAAATCCTGTCAAGATATAACTGATCATGATGTCTCAACTGTGAAGAATTTGTTACTCAAATGTTCATTTCACTTCGAAAAGCAAACTCTGAAAAGTAACTGTTATTCCTCAACCTCAGGGTTTAATGGAACAACCGGCTCCAGTTGTACGAACGTCCCCGCAGAGTGCACCAAATACAATGCCGTTTACAACATTTTCCATTATCTCGTAGACAACGAGATGGGCCCATCTAATGATATGTTTTTAAAATATACGGTATCCCTTCCTGCAGGTTCTTATGATGACCTTGTATATGATGATTTGTATAATGAACAGTTAAAAGAAGGCATTCCTGGAAGAGATGGTGTAGAATTAGCATCCTTCAAGTTTTCTGGCTATAAGTATGACCAGTTCAGTCAAAAGCTCCTCTCTGAGGTTATCTTCCCTGCTCTGGCTATGATTCTTGTTTTCTTAATCATGTGGTTTTTCCTGGGTTCTTTCATTCTCACATTTTGTGGTCTTTTTTGCATTATTTATGCAACGGGTCTTTCATTTTTTCTTTATACAAGAGTTTTCAAAATTGCCTTTTTTCCATTTCTGAATGTTACCACGCTGGTATTTTTGGTGGGTATAGGGGCAGATGATGCCTTTGTATACTACGACATATGGAGGACAGACGCGGGCTGCTAATCCTAACGCAAACATTATGCAGTTGACCTTGAAGACTTTGCGTTACGCTGCACTACTCCATGCTAGTTACAAGCTTGACAACAGCATCAGCATTTTTCGCAGGAGTTTCTTCTGCCTATAACTGCCATTAAAGCTGTTTGGAATATTTGCTGGCACATCCATCTTAACTAACTACCTGCTGATGATAACATATTTCCCAGCTGTTGTAGCTTTGCATGAGAAGTGGGTGTTAAAGTATGCAGGTGGCCAAACGTTGGATGGTGTGTCAGCAGTGCTACCAACAGAGTTAGCATCAGAACATGAGGATGCCGAGCTTCTGCAGGCAGCACCAACAGCACAGAGACATGGTCAGAAAGCAGAGAAGCAGACTTGCAGTGAACAGCCATGCCACACGAAAGGAAACAAGCTTCTGTATCCTGCAGATTATTGACTTTCCTTGTTCTCTCTTAGTATCAGCCAACAAAAATCTGTCCAAAGAGTCAGCTCAAAGGTCTTTGAGGATTGGTTGCCAAAAGCAGTCATCAAGTTACACTGGTATGGATAGCCCTGCTAGTCTGCCTTACAGCTGGATTTCTTTGTGTTAACTTTGTAAAACCCGGTCTTCAGAAACCGACCAGTCAAGATTTCCAAATGTTCGTGTCATCTCATCCACTGGAAGACTACTACTTAAACTACAAAAGCTATTTTAGATTTGAACAGAAAGATGGTGGCTTGAGGGTAGAGCTGATCTGGGGGATTAAACCTACAGATAATGGCAACCACCTCAACCCAGATGAGAAAGGAACACTTGAATTTGACGAATCATTTCATTTTGCTGATCTTTTCACTCCTGCTGGACAAACGTTTCTTCGTTCCTTGTGTAAATCTGTTGAAAAGCAGTCATTTTTTGTAGCATTCAGTGGCCATCGGAACCCCATAGAAACCTTCATTGACGCATGTACTGCAGGACAAACGCCTTGCTGTGGAGTCAATGCTTCCTTTCCTTTCCCAGCTGATGTTACTGAAAACTGTGTTAAACTTACCTCAAGGGTGGAAACAACAGGTCTTTTGTTCGATTTTCAGGGGAAAATTAAAGGTTTTCGCATAGGATTTAACACAAACCAAGCATTTTCAACCAAATTTACTGCTATGGATGGTTTTTGGAAGAAAGTGAGTTCTTGGACTGACGCTGAAATGGCCAAAGCCCCACTGGGACTGCAAAATGGCTGGGCAGGATGCGAGCGGGGGCTTGATTTCTACGCTCTTCAAATTGGCCTGTCTGATGGAACATACTCCTCCTTGGGAATATCTGTAGCTGTGTCATTTACAGTCATGTTGCTAACAACTCTCAACATCTTCATTAGCATCTACGCCATCATCACCATCATTGGAATTATTGCGATAACCATTGGATCACTGGTGTGTAGCAGGCTGGCAGCTGAATATTTTAGAGTCTATTGTGATGTCTGTGGCTGTGGGGTTGTCCATTGACTTCACCATGCATTATGGTATGGCTTACAGATTGGCTCCAGACAAAAGTCAGAGAGAGAGCAGAGTACGGTACTCGCTGAAGCACATTGGATCTGCCATCACGATGGCTGCACTGACAACATTTCTCACAGGTGAGGGAATTTCTATTTTAGAGTAACCTGCGATCAGGCCAATTTTCGCGCTCCTTACATTCTCTTTACGGGTCGCACGCTAAAAATGGGCCTGACACAATCCTTCTAAAGATTGTCTGCCAATTACAAATCACGTCCAGATTTTGGACGTGATTTTAATGAATCTGATTGGCTGATTCAACAATAGACTTCGCCGGAAGTAAAAGCAACGCGCGTTGCGTGGAGAGTCAAGCGAAATCCGCCATGTTGGAAAGAGGCATTTCTTGTGTTCTTGTTCAACTTTTTTCATCAAAGGTAAATGAAATCAACCTTTTCAGGATTTTTTTTTTCGGTTTTTTGAGTATTTTGGGAAGTTAACAAGTCTTACAGTTACGAGGTTACGTTGGATTTTCAGTCCACGAACGACTGGAAGACTGAATTTCCGAAGAATACAGCTAAGCTTGTATGTCAGCTATTACCTACACATGTAGCTGTCTGTTATTTGGTTTTGGGTGCTTTACATGTACATGACAGCCTCTGTATTTTGACCCTTGTTTCGTGGATAGAAGCCGCTACTTAGGACAAAGGACAGTAAGCAGTACGAGAATATTGTATATTTTAATGAAGTGAATTAAGCTTATTTGTTTCTGCGTGTTTAATATAACTTACTTAGTAGTATTCTTTATGTAAAAATTTTCATTGAATGTATATAAGCTTATTAAGCTTTTGAAAACGTACAGTGTAGAACGACTTATATAGCAAAATCGATATTTCTACACTAATAAAGTAAAGGATATATCAAGTTGCCACAAAGTTATGGCTATACTGCCTTGAAAAATCCTTATTTGTTGACAGTGTTGTAATAAATTGTATAAACCAAATTATTTAAACGACCTGAAATTTATCAAAACGTGGTTGCTGGACTTTTCACTGACTATATTAATAAGACCACTGATCAGATGAAAATTAACCAACGTAATAACAGTAATAAATTTCAATATGAAAATATAAATTCATCGGCTAGGCACTTGGGTCAACCCCCGGGACAACCAGGGGGATATGTTGTAGCCTGTTCCAGGCATTCAGATAATGAGAGGCGGTACGAGTAGGCGCAAGAGCGCGAAGAGTGGGGCCAATCCCCTCGCCTCTCCCAATTATCCGAATGCCTGTAACAAGCTAGATTTGTTGGGGAATAGAAGGAGATGGATTTGATTGATTGCCCCTGGGTTGGGGAAAATACTATACTTATTGTAATATAATTATTGGGTGCATTCCATTTGACCAAAAATTCCAGTTTGAAATTCCTGAACGTTCGGACAAGCTTAAGAGGTATACCCAAATCTCTGCAACTTTTTTCTGGAATTTTGGGTTGAATGGAAAGTGTCCATGATGTTTTAAGTTCAATGAATAGGGTGGGGGAATCCACAAGTTTGTAAAATCATGGACAACAACGAGTCTGTGATCCGGGACATAGTACCGGTATATATCAGATGAAAACCTTACTATGACTTTCACTGAAATAGTGATGACATATCAATGTAAATCAGCTGTCTCAAGCTGTTATTTTGTTTGATTTACAAATAAAATTTTAAAATGATCCCAGACTATTGCACTGGTCATGAATCACTGAGACAAATCCCTCTCTATTAGGAACTGTGCAATAATTATCAGGAGGGGGGGGGGGGGGGGGGGGGTTTGGAAAATGGCTTTCGTGTAGGACAATATTAGGTAATACCCCCCCTCCTAAAGGAGTGAATTTAGTTATTGCCCCCCCTCTAATCAGTCAGAAATTATGTACGACCCCCCCCCCCCCCCTCCCTCACAGTATACACACAACTTTATACAAATACCCTGCATTTTCTCTACCCGCACCTGCTAGATTAAAATTTTATTAACCGAAAGAAGAGCTGCCTCAACCTGTTACCTTGTTGTCCCTCGCGTCTGGCCCCACCCCCACCTCCGTAGCAATGTACAACAGAGCCATAGCAGAAGGAAAAGAGCCTGTGTGTTATTTTCAGGTCTGATGAAGTGCCGGAAAATTATTCGGTCCCCACCTTATAAATAGGTATGGATTCGCCAATGTAATATGTACTTGAAATAAAATGTTAAGCCCCCCCTCTCTTGAGTGACTTATTTTACCTTGAGCCCCCCCCCCCCCCCCCCATCCTTGCTTTGATTTTATTTTATGCCCCCCCCTCCTGGTAATTATTGCACAGTCCCTTACCCCTTATATATAGGTGGATATCAGGGGGAATTTTTGTTGAGAAACATCCCCTACCACTGGGTCAAGATTAACTAAGTTTACAATTCCCTGGTTGTCCTGGGGTCTACCCCAGGGGCAAGCTGATGACATGTGCAATTTGCTTTCATTTCTTTTCCAAAAAACATTTTTTTGACCATAATAAGACAGTCTTCTGCATCAACAATACTCATCATCAAAACATGTAGCACCTCCTGTCTACCTACCTGAGAAATTAAGAATTCTCTGACCAGATATTAAATTCTCCGAATTTTCCCTGATACCATGAAAAAAAAATTGCTGGCTTTTTCCCGACCTGAAGCAACCATGCAAGAGTAGCTCAACAACTGCATATTAAGTTATTTTTTGTTTTAAATCATTAGCAGTGTCCGATCCTGTCAACCCTCATCCATAAAGTTCATGCCTCTGGTTTAAAAATTATGTCAGACAAGAAATTTGTGTGCAATAATATTATTACACACAAATTTCTGATACTTGGCTAAAATTCCCTAAAATCCACTGTGTGACCAAGAAAGGAATATGTTTCAAATAAAATAATGGGATTAGGAAAAGGATATTCCAAGAAATCACATTCCTTGATCAAAAGTGGCATATAAACATTTAATAATTATTTTAAAATATGTTTAAAATGCTTTCCATGATTGCTTTACAAATTATCTATCGCAAAATCCGGGCGCAAAATAGTTTGTCCATTCAGTACAAGTCAATGATCTAACAATAAAATCACATCAATCTATTTATTAGTTGCTAAAGAAAATGAAGCACATGCCATCACGTTGTAGTCGATCGCAACAGCCACAGAGTAGGTTCGATCGATCGATCGATCGATCGAAGATAAGCTTACTATTCCTTCACTTGCCGTGCTGTTTACTCACATAATATCTAATAGTCCTTCCTTCTTTCAATGGCAAAATCTCCCATGTAGATATCAATACCGGGAAAATTGAAAGATTTGATTTCAAACGTTTCCTCTCGAAACATTCACAACAAAAATGGCGTCCAAAGCTGTTTCGTTCCACGCGTGGAAATCCGGCATTCTCGCGAGTGTCGCGTATCGGAAGTAATTTTGATTGGCTATTTAGAAGTCATGTCAATCATGTCAATCCATCACGAAAAGGGGGCGGAAGGCATTTCGTTAAGGAATTGTGTCAGGCGTTAGTTTTCAGCGCGACCACGTAAAGACGAAGAGTAAAAGAGAGCGCGGAAAAATTCGCCTGATACTCGGTTAATTTTA
>MU826594.1:0-14871 GCA_029204205.1 Desmophyllum pertusum
TATATGTTATTTGCTGGCCGGGAGGTCCGTATTGAGAAAAACTGTGCCAGAGGTCTTGAGTACGGCCCGAGGCCGTAGGCCGAGGGCCGTACTAGACCGTATGCAGGACGGTATGTAACTATCACCTACATGTATAATTCTAATAGATTAAGATGTTATTACCATTAAACGTTAGATCTGTTAGATAGATGCAGTCACACCGCAAAATGTCTTCTTATAATGTTTTGTTAAAAAGTATTGAACTTTTAAATCAATAGTTTCATTTTCAGTGTGAACCTCGGGCATTGTTTCTTGCTATCTTCTTGTCAGTCTGAGAATTGTATTGTGATACTTACCTTGACACGTGACTCCATCTCCAGAATACCCCGTATGACACATGCAGTAGAACGATCCTTTGGTGTTGGTGCAGTTGGCGTCAGCATGACAATTATGTGTTCCAACAGAGCACTCGTCGATATCTAACGAAACATTGTAACAAAAATGTGTTTACCTACATTTTAGAAACAACAAAATTTTGACAATCCAGTAGCCGTGGACTGGTCGGCGGAAGGCCGATAAACGATTGCGGTAGAAAATCCTCTGTAACCAAGGTATCCGCTCATCAAATGGCAATACATGTAACCATTTGATCGTATTAAGCTTTTGTTCAGGCCAAACAGCAGTGGACACATTAATCATCGCGTTCAAATTCATGGTTGATCGCCAGTGTTCCTTCGCGGGAACCAGTATAACAATAAAATCCATATAATATAAACTGGACTGATTACCTAGACAAGATATTCCCTCTCCAGAGTATCCGTTCAGACATGTGCAGTAGTAAGATCCTTTTGCGTTTGTACAGTTAGCATCATCGTGGCAAATGTGAGCCAAGTGCTGGTACTCAGATGACAATCCAGATGGGTTACATTCGTTGATATCTGGCAAGAATAAGTTTTCAAAAATAACGTTTATCTAATTGATTCTATTTTCTAATTCATTTCTTCCTGGTCCTTCCGAGCTTCGACCGAACGATCGACCGAATTCATTCGTTCATTTGTTCATTCGTCGTTCGCTCGCTCGCTCGCTCGGTCTTTCGTTCGTTCGTTCGTTTATTCCTTCCTTCATTAATTAATTAATTAATTAATTAATTAATTCATTCATTCATTTTTTCGTTCGTTTATTTACTCATGCAATAGTCGGCAGTATGATCAGCTACTCTAAAAGTTTGTTTATTGGTTCGGCACGAGTAACTTTTCGTGGTGCGATAAAATAAAATGTTGCATGTCATTGCAATTGGTGACAAACAAAGCTTTTTCAGAACAGCTTATAATTGAAATCCAAATTAAGAGGAAAAAACATACCAACACACGCGACTCCATCTCCAGAGTATCCCGTATGACACGTGCAGTGGAAGGATCCTTTAGTGTTGGTGCAGTTGGAATCATTATGGCAGTTATGAGCAAGATGTTTATATTCATCAGATATGTCATCGGGAAAGCACTCGTCCACATCTAAAATAATAAGAACGTGTGGAATGAATGTTAATTCGTCTACGCAGTCGCACTAAGTCCAAGTGTTATGCTTACGATGATGCAGTGCAACGGGGGGGTCGCGGTTGTTTAGGGTCTACTGTTGTCTGACTACAAGGAGCAGTGTCTCGTGCAACAAAGGAGATAAATTGTTTGTATTCCACTTGGATACCGGGAAACTAGGAAAGAACCCAAAGAGAAAACTAGGTAGAAAAGACGTTAGACGAGAGGGCAAAAATGACGGAATGCTGATTGGCTGAAACAGAGGGCATTTTTCAGGTAGGTTGGTTGTGCCCGGGGCAAAAGGACGTGATCCTGAGTGGGCGAAGCGGCAAAATTCCTCGCGCCTAATTGGAGGAGCGCGCGGCACGAAGGGGGCGCTTGACGGCGGGATTTTGAGCAGAATTGTCAAACACAGCGCTCGCTTGTACGTCGCTTCGGAGTGTTGACTGCAGTTTCCCGAGGTAGTGATGAAAAGGAACGGAAACCGGGGGATAGCGGGAAACGAAAGTCCGAAAGCTGGATCTCAGTGTTTTCACGCGAAGCAACAGAAGATGATTTCAGTGGAAAACGAGAAAACTTGCATGCAGCTTAGACACGAGGCGTTCGGAGTTTGCGACGAAATTCATTCATGGCGGCCAACTGACTTCGTCGCTTCAACCTCTGTGAAAATACGGGCTTCATCACGTGCAACCCAGAGTATAAAAGATCACAGAGTTTTGTTCAAAGAAAGAAGAAGGGCAAATTAAACCAGGATAAATTACCTCTACAAGTTTGTTTTGGACTCGTTCGTGTTGCGCAACGGTGTTAGCGAGGTAGGATTGACATGTCAAGCAGCTCGCAGCGGACAGCCGGCTTCAAAACATGCAAACAGGTGAATAAAATTACGTTTTACTTGGCTTGATTGCAAGCTTGTTATTTTTTTTTTTTTTCACGACCTTACAATTTTCTCTTAAAAGATTTTACATAAACCAGTCAACGTTACCCTGTTCTGAACGTAAGGGTTTGCTTTGATCTTCCTGTGATTCTGTGGTGATTTTTGGAAGGAATAGCAGTTCGTTCCGCCGCGGCTGAATTTTACTTCGCGGCGCTGTGAAGGTTTTCCGAAAATTTTGGCCCTCTATGTCATAAACAAGTAATCGCAATGTTTCCTCGTAAAATTAAGGGATTCATATCACTTGTGTTTTCAGAAGTTTGCAGAAATTGCCCTTGTCGCTGAGCGACTCGGGCAATTTCTGCAACTTCTGAAAACACGCGTGATATAATTCCTTAATTTTACTCGGCCCCATGCGATTACCTATACAAATATGAGTTCAAGCAAAAATACGCAATCACATTGGTACCCATCGATTAGTCCAATCCACCTTCAGCAAACAAATAAACTTGAACAAAAATTTCAGTTAAAAATTGGAGATATTGTTAATTACAGCGCATGATATATTCTTATATAATTTATAATCCACATTGTTATCCATATTACCAACACATGAGACTCCCCCTCCAGAGTATCACTGTTTGACACGTGCAGTAGAATGATCCTTTGGTGGTTAGTGGCAGTTTGCATAAGAATGACAGTTTGTGAATATCTGATGTACACTCCTCGATATCTAGTAAATATTGAAAATTGAATATAAAAACGTTGTTGCGATACTTTAAGTATAACTGGACACTAGACTGCAAAAAGCAAAGTAACCTACCTTCGCATTTGACTCCATTTCCAGAGTAACCATGGTGACACGTGCAGAAGAATGCTCCTTTGGTGTTGGTGCAGTTCACAGGAGGGGGGGGGGGGGTCACGCCATGACAGTTATCCGTATCTGTGGCACATTCCTCGATATCATGAAAAGATGATATTGCTATTCCCCTGTATTCTGGTAAGATCGAGGTTTGGTTATTGTTTTCAAAAGGAGATTTACGAAATTTGGATAAGAGCTCCTAATAAATATGTTCTGTTTAATTGGAGTTCGATGTGTTCAGTGAAAAGAAAAGAAAGAAAAAATACGATAAAATACAAATTACGAGCAGGTAGTGTTTTTTGATAAATGGTTACATGTGAATTATCATTTTAATGATTAAAACAAATCAAGTTAATAAATGTGATCAGGGAGTTCATTCAGTGTGTGATTGTACTTCATTAGAATTAAAATTCTAGAAAATAACAAACCTAAACATCGTGATGCCATGCCCCCCAGAATACCCATGAAGACAATTGCAGTAGAATGATCCTTTTAGTGTTGGTACAGTTGGCGTCAGCATGACAGTTGGTGAGCAAGATCTTTATATTCAGCAAGATTATCAGATCAGGAAAGGCACTCGTCCCACGCCTCCAGAAAAAATGAAAGAAAACATGTTAATCAAAGCTTCATAATACGTTCAGTCGGTCGGTCGGTCGGTCCCGGTGCGGTCGGGCGGTCGGTCGGTCGGTCAACGAAGCATATAAGTATTAAGCAATCCTTCTACCGCTGTGGCAATTTAACACCGTATCTCCTGAGTAGCCGTGATGACACGTGCAGTAAAATGATCCCTTGGTGTTAGTACAGGTTAGTCATCGTCGTCACAATTGTGGGCCATAGTTTGTTGTGATGAGGCGCCAGGCTTTCCGTCTGGCATTCACTAATATCTGAGATTGTAAATTACAAAATAGTAAATATTAGCTTTCATTTACGCGAAGAAATGGATTTTAATTTAAAGTTTCTATATCACCTACAATGTTTTTACGGTCTGTGTAATCTATAAAGCGTGGATATATTAGTCCCTGTATGCATCCCACTAGTTTTAGCATAATAATGGTTACGCTCGATTTTAAAAATAGCTTTGCTTCTCAGTGTATACCAATCAGCTGTTGTTTTCGGCGGGGTTCTGTTTCAAATGTAAGTGAAGATCTGCTTACAATTTCCATAAAACAATATTTCCCAACGTAAATTTTTATCAACATAATACATAAGCGGGACGTTCTTCTATATTTGCCTCATCCAGAAGGAGCGAAACCGCTGACTTAAACAATTATCTATTCTACCATTGGATTAAATTAATGATGAAGCAATTAGCTTTATTTACAGTCGTCATTTTAATAGAATGCTTCCTATAACATTTAATGACTTTTCAAGCTCAATAAGGAATTGTATAATCACGAAACACGAGATCATGATCCAAAATCCACAAAGACTATGATGCTCGTACAAATTATAAAATATTCCACTAAATATAAAGGATGTCAGATTTGGAACAAACTTCCAACTGCATTTATACACTCCCAAATTACTTAGCGTTATTCAAAAAACTTATCACAAACAATTTAGTCTACAAACGTTCAACTATCTCTGATTTTTATTTGTATTATATTCACTTCTTAGTTTTAATTTTATTAGTTTGAAAATACACAAGAACAATTAATTAATCATTAGCAATTATTCATAATTGTATGTACAGCCATGTATATTAGAGGTTATTCAGCGGAAAAGTTGTGTAATACGGGCTGGGTATTTTTACGAGTCAGTTTGCTGAACATAAATTGTTTATTATACGACATAATATCTTTCCTAAAAAATATAAGCTTTCAACAGTGTTTTTCGTAGCGCGCCGGTCAGGGGGGACTGAGACCCGGTTAGTAATACGGTATCATATCTGTTCTCCTCTTTGTGCGTATTCGCACTCTAAAACGTCACGTTGTATAATAAATTAATATATCATAACAGTGCTAACAGGGGCTCTCCCCGTTAAGCCCAAAAGGGTTTGTTTGAGAGGCCCTGCTCCATGAAAGACATTAATATAGAACACCATTGTAAGTAATAATTACTCAAGCGGGCAAATAAAGATTGATTGAACTTTCTTTATATGCTAGACTACTCGGTTTATAACAGATATGCGAGCAGTTGTTGTACGTAACATCTCTTTATCTGGAAGTGCTTTATTTAAGCTTACCCACACATGTAACCGCCGTTATCAGCAGTATCCCTTATGACACGCTGCAGTAGAATGATCCTTTGGTGTTAGGTGCAGTTGGCGTCAACATGACAGTTGTGTGTTCCAGATGTACACTCGTACTATATCTAATGAAGGGAAATGACATCATAATAAACATTCACTTTAATTAGTTTATTTCCACTGTTAAAATAAGTCCTCTAAAATAGACTGAAAAGTTGTTTGTTTATTTTAATAAACACAAGCTTAATCTTTCATGCATGACTGATGTACCGATAAAAGCAAAGAAAACATGATTAGTAAGCACAGATGTCAAAACCCAAGAACTGTACCTATGCAATGTTCCCTGTGAACCAGAATATCCATCAGACATGTGCAGTAGTAAGATCCTTTTGCGTTTGTACAGTTAGCATCATCGGGGCAAATGTGAGCCAAGTGCTGCTACTCAGGATGACAATCCAGATGAGTTACATTCGTTGATATTCTTTGAAAAAAGAAAAAACGAATGTTAGGTATACTATTTTTTGGCTTATTTTAACGTCCTGTTTGGGTTATATTTAACAAATAAAGAAGCCAACAGCTATATATTGTACTGTCATAAAATACGACGACGGATTTGAGAACATGAAAATAATCGGGGTGTTTTATGACGGTTATAAAGTATTACAATTTTCCATCCACTAGTGTAAATGAAGCTCCTGGTTTATTAAACTAATATTGTATAGACAATTGCATGGAGAGCCAGTTTCCCCTGACAATAGTAATAAAAAGTTCTTCGTGGGATCTGCAAATCCACGAATAAAGTACTGGACATGTACACTCAAGTGCGTGATTCTTGCATTTGAATTAGAAATGTGGTACCTATGCACGTGACTCCGTTCTCCAGAGTATCCCGTGTGACATCGTGCAGTAGAATGATTCTTTTGGTGTAGGAAACAGTTGGCATCCAAGTGACAGTTGTGAGCAGGATGTTTATATTCATCAGATATTTGATCAGGAAAACACTCGTCCACATCTGAGAACAGCAACAGAGATTAAAATATGTGTTATTGAATTTTCTTTACATTGATTCTTAAATCAATTAAAAGCTGATAAAACGAGAAACATCACTGAGGCTCTGAATGAGAGTTTCAGTCATTTTGAATCCAAAGCTGAATGAGATGCTATTAGCTGTAATTTGTAGCTTCAATTTTTGTGCGACTTTTTGGCATAAGTGTTTCTCTTGTTATTTGAAAGAGGGTATACGGAGGCTACTGTTACTGTCACTCTAAAGCAATTGACAAAGGAACAAATTATATTCTTCCAGATTTTGATGAATAAAAGAAGTCGTTAAAAGAGAAGTTATGCAATAAAGAAAGTTTTGCGATGAACAAAATTACCTTCAGAAGGAAAGAAACCTCACGGTAATGTAGTTTACTAGGAGTATGATTAAGACTGGAGAAGATTCAGTCGGATTAAATAAAAACTAAACAATTTAGGCTAAATGTATCACGATTTGCCATATTTGCGGTGTAGTCCCATTAAACATTTTATGGAGAATTTTTATACCTTTTGTTTGTTCACTCTTTTTCACACTTTATTTTTTTCATACAATTTACAATTTACCTGGCCCGCAGGTAGCAATAGCTAATCTAGGTGGGCCAGTCTTACATCAATTTGGGGGAAGTAATATTTATTTATTTATTTCTTAATATTAAAATTAACAATAGGAATAAGGAAAGCCAGAATAAAAGGTAGTTACAGTAGTTGTAAAGAGTAATGAAAAGGAGACTATTTTATAGATTTAATTATTTAGTTAGACCTACTTTTTTAATTATCATCAATAATTATAGTCGTTTTCTTTTTCCAAAATTGTAAGAAGTAGTCGTGAAGTAATGTTTTGAAATGATCGAAAATGATTGAGTATCAAACGCTTTCTTTTACCAACACAGGTGACTCCTTGTCCAGAGTATCCCGTATGACACGTGCAGTTATCTACGCTCTTTTCCTCCTCCTTCCTGTTCTCCCGCCCCCTTCCCCCCTCCGCCCCCTCGTCATCCCCCTGTTGTTGTTGTTGAGAGAGATAACTGCACGTGTGTTCATACGGGATACTCTGGACAAGGAGTCACCTGTGTTGGTAAAAGAAAGGCGTTTGATACTCAATCATTTTCGATCATTTCAAAACATTACTTCACGACTACTTCTTAGCAATTTTGGAAAAAGAAAACGACTATAATTTTTGATGATAATTCAAAAAGTGGGTCCTAACTAAATAATTAAATCTATAAAATAGTCTCCTTTTCATTACTCTTTACAACTACTGTAATTACCTTTTATTCTGGCTTTCCTTATTACCTATTGTTAATTTTAATATTACGAAATAAATAAATAAATATTACTTCCCCCAAATTGATGTAAGACTGGCCCACCTAGATTAGCTATTTGCTACCTGAGGGACAAAGGTAAGAGTGTAAATTGTATGAAAAAAATAAAGTGTGGAAAATAGTGAACAAACAAAAGGTATAAAAATTCTCACGCATAACATGTTTAATGGAACTACACCGCAAATATGGCAAATCGTGATACATTTAGCCTAAATTGTTTTAGTTTTTATTTAATCCGACTGAATCTTCTCCAGTCCTTAATCATACTCCTAGTAAACTACATTACCGTGAGGTTTCACATTCCTTCTGAAGGTAATTTTGTTCATCGCAAAAACTTGCATTATTGCATAACTTCTCTTTTAACGACTTTCTTTTTATCATCAAAATCTGGAAGAATATAATTTGTTCCTTTGTCAATTGCTTTAGAGTGACAGTAACAGTAGCCTCCGGATACCCTCTTTCAAATAACATGAGAAAACACTTATGCCAAAAGTCGCACAAAAATTGAAGCTACAAATTACACTAATAGCATCTCATTCAGCTGTGGATTCAAAATGACGGAACATCTCATTCAGAGCCTCAGTGATGTTTCTCGTTTTATCAGCTTTTATTTTCTTTTCCAGCCATCATGTAAAGCACATTCAATAACCCATATTTTAATCTCTGTTGCTTTTCTCAGATGTGGACGAGTGTTTTCCTGATCAAATATCTGGAGGATATAAACAGCTTGCTCACATAACTGTCACTTGGATGCCAACTGTTCCAACACCAAAGGATCATTCTACTGGGGGCACGTGTCACACGGGATACTCTGGAGACGGAGTCACGTGCATAGGTACCACATTTTCTAATTCAAATGCAAGACTCAGCGCACTTTAGTGTACATGTCAGTACTTTATTCGTGGATTTAAGATACCAACAAGAACTTTTTATTACTATTGTCAGGGGGAAACTGGCTCTCCATGCAATGTTGCTATACAATAATAGTTTTATATACACGCGGAGCTTTCATTTACCTAGTGATGGAAAATTGTAATACTTTATACCTTCATAAAACACCCCGATTATTTTCATGTTCTCAAAACCCCGTCGTATTTTATGACAGTACAATATATAGCTTTGGCTTCTTTATTTGTTAAATATAACCGAAACAGGACGTTAAAAATAGCGCAAAAAATAGTATACCTAACATTCGTTTTTTCTTTTTTCAAAAGATATCAACGAATGTAACTCCTCTGGATTGTCATCTGAGTACTCAGCACTTGGCTCACATTTGCCTACGATGATGCTAACTGTACAAACGCAAAAGGATCTTACTACTGCACATGTCTGAACGGATTTCCTGGTTCAGGGGAACATTGCATAGGTACAGTTCTTGGGTTTGGACATCTGTCTTGTTTTCTTGCATTTATCGGTACATCAGTCATGCATGAAAGATTAAGCTTGTGTTTATTAAAATAAACAAACCACACTTTCAGTCTAGTTTAAGAGGACTTTATTTTTAACAGTGGAAATAAACTAATTAAAGTGATGTTTATTATGATGTCATTCCCCCTTCATTAGATATAGACGAGTGTACATCTGGAACACACAACTGTCCATGTTGACGCCAACTGCACTCAACACCAAAGGATCATTCTACTGCACGTGTCATAAGGGATACTTCTGGAGACGGAGTTACATGTGTGGGTAAAGCTTAATAAAAGCTTCCAGATCAAGAGATGTTCCGTCCAACTGCTCGCTATCGGTTATAAAACTCGAGTAGTCCTAGCATATAAAGAGTTCAATCAATCTTTATTTGCCCCTGGAGTAATTATTACTTAGAAAAAAAAAAAAAAAAAAAAAAAAAAAAAAAAAACATGGTGTTCTATATTAATGTCTTTCATGGAGCAGGAGTTCTCAGACAAAACCCTTTTGGGCTTAACGGGGAGAGCCCCTGTTACAATGTTATGATATATTAATTTATTATACGACGTGACGTTTTAGAGTGCGAATACGCACAAAGAGGAGAACAGATATGAGACCGTATTACACGGGTCTCAGTCCCCCTGACCGCGCGCTACGAAAAACACTGTTGAAAGCCTATATTTTAGGAAAGATATTATGTCGTATAATAAACAATTTATTCAGCAAACTGACTCGTAAAAATACCCAGCCGTATTACACAACTTTCCGCTGAATAACCTCTATATACATGGCTGTACATACAATTATGAATAATTGAGTAATGAGTAATTAATTGTTCTTGTGTATTTCAACTAATAAAATTAAAATAAAGAAGTAATATAATACAAATAAAAACAGAGATAGTTACGTTTGTAGACTAAATTTTTTGATAAGTTTTTTGAATACGCTAAGTGATTTGGAGTTTATAATGGCAGTTGGAAGGTTGTTCCAAATCTGACATCCTTTATATTTAGTGGAATATTTTATAATTTGTACGAGCATAGTCTTTGTGGATTTTGGATGATGATCTCGTGTTGTGATTATACAATTCCTTATTGAGCTTGAAAAGTCATTAAATGTTATAGGAAGCATTCTATTAAAATGACGAAATGTAAATAAAGCTATTGCTTCATCATTAATTTTATCCAATGGTAGAATAGATAATTGTTAAGTCAGTGGTTTCCTCCTTCTGGATGAGCAATATGAAGAACGTCCCGCATGTTGATAAAAATTTACGTTGGGAAATATTGTTTATGAAAATGTAAGCAGATCTTCACTTACATTGGGAACAGAACCCCCGAAACAACAGCTGATTGGTATAACTAGAAGCAAAGCTAATTTTTAAATCGAGCGTAACCATGATTATGCTAAACTATTGGGATGCATACAGGGACTAATATATCCACGCTTTATAGAGATACCAAGACCGTAAAAACATTGTAGGTGATATAGAAACTTTAAATTAAAATCCATTTCTTCCAAAATGAAAGCTAATATTTACTTTTGTAATTTAAATCTCAGATATTAGTGAATGCCAGACGGAAAGCCTGGCGCCTCATCACAACAACTATGCCCACAATTGTGACGACGATGCTAACTGTACTAACACCAAGGGATCATTTTACTGCACGTGTCATCACGGCTACTCAGGAGACGGTGTTAATTGCACAGGTAAAGGATTGCTTTACTTATATGCTTCGTTGACCGACCGACCGACCGACCGACCGACCGACCGACCGACCGACCGACTGACGTATTATGAGCTTTGATTAACATGTTTTCTTTCATTTTTTCTGGAGACGTGGACGAGTGCTTTCCTGATCTGATATCTGCTGAATATAAAGATCTTGCTCACAACTGTCATGCTGACGCCAACTGTACCAACACTAAAGGATCATTCTACTGCACTTGTCTTCATGGGTATTCTGGGGATGGAGTCACGTGTTTAGGTTTGTTATTTTCTAGATTTTAATTCTAATGAAGTACAATCACACACTGAATGAACTCCTGATCCATTTATTAACTTGATTTGTTTAATCATTAAAATGATAATTACCATGTACCATGTATCAAAACACTACCTGCTCGTAATTGTATTTTATCGTATTTTTTCTTTCTTTTCTTTTCCCTGAACACATCGACTCCAATTAAACAGAACATATTTATTAGGAGCTCTTATCCAAATTTCGTAAATCTCCTTTTGAAAACAATAACCAACTCGATCTTACCACAATCCAGGGAATAGCAATATCATCTTTTCAGATATCGAGGAATGTGCCACAGATACGGATAACTGTCATGCTGACGCGAACTGCACCAACACCAAAGGAGCATTCTTCTGCACGTGTCACCATGGTTACTCTGGAAATGGAGTCAAATGCGAAGGTAGGTTAATTTGCTATTTGCAGTCTAGTCCAGTTATACTTAAAGTATAGCAACAACGTTTTTATATTCAATTTTAATATTTACTAGATATCGAGGAGTGTACATCAGATATTCACAACTGTCATTCTTATGCCAACTGCACTAACACCAAAGGATCATTCTACTGCACGTGTCAAACAGGATACTCTGGAGGGGGAGTCTCATGTGTTGGTAATGTGGATAACAATGTGGATTATAAATTATATAAGAATATATCATGCGCTGTAATTAACAATATCTCCAATTTTTAACTGAATTTTTGTTCAAGTTTATTGTTTGCTGAAGGTGGATTGGACTATCGATGGGTACCAATGTGATTGCGTATTTTTGCTTGCTCATATTTGTATAGGTAATCGCATGGGGCCGAGTAAAATTAAGGATTAATATCACGCGTGTTTTCAGAAGTTGCAGAAATTGCCCGAGTCGCGCAGCGACAAGGGCAATTTCTGCAACTTCTGAAAACACAAGTGATATTAATCCTTAATTTACGAGGAAACATGCGATTACTTGTTTATGACATAGAGGGCAAAATTTTCGGAAAACCTTCAAAGCGCCGCGAAGCTAAATTCAGCCGCGGCGGAACGAACTGATATTCCTTCCAAAAATCACACAGAATCACAGGAAGATCAAGCAAACCCTTACGTTCAGAACAGGGTAACGTTGACTGTTATGTAAATCTTAAGAGAAAATTGTAAGTCGTGAAAAAAAAAAATAACAAGCTTGCAATCAAGCCAAGTAAAACGTAATTTTATTCACCTGTTTGCATGTTTTGAAGCCGGCTGTCCGCTGCGAGCTGCTTGACATGTCAATCCTACATCGATAAAACCGTGAGCAAACGACGAGTCCAAACAAACTTGTAGAGGTAATTTATCCGGTTTAATTTGACCTTCTTCTTTCTTTGAACAAACTCTGTGATCTTTTATACTCTGGGTTGCACGTGATGAAGCCCGTATTTAACAGAGGTGAAGCGAAGAAGTCAGTTGGCCGCCATGAATGAATTTCGTCGCAAACTCGATCGCCTAGTGTCTAGCTGATGCAAGTTTTCTAGTTTTCAACTGAAATAATCTTCTGTTGCTTCGAGTGAAACACTGAGATTCAGCTTTCGGAATTTCGTTTCAAGCTATCACACGGTTTCCGTTCCTTTTCATCAAATAACTCGGGAAACTGAAGTCAAACTCCGAAGCGACGTACAAGCGAGCGCTGTGTTTGAAAATTCTGCTCAAAATCCCGCCGTCAAGAAGCCAACTGAGTGCAGCGCGCTCAGCCAATTAGGAGCGAGGAATTTTGCCGCTCGACCAATCAGGATCAAGTAATTTTGCCCCGGGCAAACCAAAATTAATGAAAAATGCCCTCTGTTTCAGCCAATCAGCATTCAGTAATTTTGCCCTCTATGTTATAACGTCTTTTATACCTAGTTTTCTATTTGGGTTCTTTCCTAGTTTACCGGTTTACAAGGGAATAAAACAATTTATCTCCTTTGTTTGAAAGACACTGTATCCTTGTAGTCAGTAACAGTAGACCTAAACAAAAGCGAAACACCCGTTGAAATGAATCACGTAAGAATAACACTTGGAATTAGTGCGACTGCGTAGAAGAATTAACATTCATTCCACACGTTCTTATTATTTTAGATGTGGACGAGTGCTTTCCCGATGACATATCTGATGAATATAAACATCTTGCTCATAACTGCCATAATGATTCCAACTGCACCAACACTAAAGGATCCTTCCACTGCACGTGTCATACGGGATACTCTGGAGATGGAGTCGCGTGTGTTGGTATGTTTTTTCCTCTTAATTTGGATTTCAATTATAAGCTGTTCTGAAAAAGCTTTGTTTGTCACCAATTGCAATGACATGCAACGATTTTATTTTTTATCGCACCACGAAAAGTTACTCGTGCCGAAACCCTAATAAACAAACTTTTAGGAGTAGCTGCCATACTGCCGACTATTTGCATTAGTAAATCACGAACGAAAAAATTGAATGAGTGAATTAATTAATTAATTAATTAATTAATTAATGAAGGAAGGAATAAACGAACGAACGAACGAAAGACCGAGCGAGCGAGCGAGCGAACGACGAATGAACAAATGAACGAATGAATTCGGTCGATCGTTCGGTCGAAGCTCGGAAGGACCAGGGAAGAAATGAAATTAGAAAATCGAATCAATTAGGATAACCGTTTTTTTTTTTTTTTTTTTTAAAAAATTTTTTTTTTTTTTTTTTTGAAAAAACTTAGTCTTGCCAGATATCAACGAATGTAACCCATCTGGAATTGTCATCTGAGTACCAGCACTTGGCTCACATTTGCCACGATGATGCTAACTGTACAAACGCAAAAGGATCTTACTACTGCACATGTCTGAACGGATACTCTTGCTGGAGAGGGAATATCTTTCCTATGTAATCAGGTCCAGTTTATATTATATGGATTTTATTGTTATCAGCTGTCTCTCCCGCGAAGGACGACTGGCGATCAACCATGAATTTGAACGCGATGATTAATGTGTCCACTGCTGTTATGGCCTGAACAAAAGCTTAATACGATCAAATGGTTACATGTATTGCCATTGGATGAGGGGCGGGATACCTTGGTTACAGAGAATTTTTCGTACGCGCAAATCGTTTATCGGCCTTCCGCCGACCAGTCCACCTGCTACTGGATTGTCAAAATTTTGTGTTTTCTAAAATGTAGGTAAAACACATTTTTTGTTAGCAATGTTTGCGTTAGATATCGACGAGTGCTCTGTTGGAAAACACATAAGTGTCATGCTGACGCCAACTGGACAACACCAACAGCCAAAGTATCGTTTCTCCTGCATGTGTCATACGGGGTAAGTCTCTGGAGATGGAGTCACGTTACAAGGTAAGTATCACAATACAATTCTCAGACTGACAAGAAGATAGCAAGAAAAAATGCCCGAGGTTCACACTGAAAATGAAACTATTGATTTAAAAGTTCAATACTTTTTAACAAAACATTATAAGAAGACATTTTGCGGTGTGACTGCATCTATCTAACAGATCTAACGTTTAATGGTAATAACATCTTAATCTATTAGAATTATACATGTAGGTGATAGTTACATACCGTCCTGCATACGGTCTAGTACGGCCCTCGGCCTACGGCCTCGGGCCGTACTCAAGACCTCTGGCACAGTTTTTCTCAATACGGACCTCCCGGCCAGCAAATAACATATATAT
>MU826595.1:0-14848 GCA_029204205.1 Desmophyllum pertusum
TCAAAATAATGCCTGATTTTCATGTACAGTGCCGGTAAACTACTGAGAAAACGCACGTTACCTTCAATGACCGTTCACAACGAGAAAGTACTAATAAGTTAAACTGTGATTCGTTCGCAACCAATGTTTCAAAAGTAAATATAAGTCTAGTTGTTTTCTGATAATTGTATCAGTCCAAGAGAGATCAGTCATATTTGTAGCACGAATGGTAGTCTTACTATTGAGTCTGTCTGTCTCATTAGTATTGTTTCGATTTGCAGTAATGTAAATGTCTGAGTAATAAACTAACGTTGTTTTTCATAAACTTTTTCCCACTTGCATGAACACGAATTCGTTTCGTTATGAGGCATCGTCGATGCAGTTTGTAGATGGTAAATTAGGAATAATTTAACTTCTTTTTATTTCATTGTTTTTGGTTAGGCTAATCAATTCCGAGTTGCTTTACGAAACGGTATTTTAACTGATAACTCAAGTCCTGATCTACGTGGTATGTTACATCAAAGTGTAAATTAAACCAACGATATAAAAAGGTCTCCTCGTTCCAACCCACCGCCCCCTGTAGGGGGGAGAACGGCTGACTAATCACTTACCAAAGATTGGACGTATGAAAAGTTTTTCTTAATTTCCTCCATTTCAGCTACCTGGGCTATTAATGATATAAGATAAAATAAATACAAAAATAGAATGAATAAAAAGATACAAAAAAATTGCTGTCCGACATTTCGATGTTTTCTAACATCATTATCAAGTGATGAGTGATAGTAAGGTTAAATTAAATATAAATTAGTGAGAAAATAATTGACATTTCAGTTGTTTTCCCTCTAATTTATAATTCGTCTTTCACCTTAGTATCACTTTTCACTTGATAATGATTGTTTAGAAACATCGAAACGTCGGACAGCAATCATTATTAATATTGTATTTTACTTTAAAAATGCTTTGACAATCCTTTAAATAAAAGGAGATAGAAGTTGGACATGCATTGTCATAATTGAATAAAATATAATTAAAATAATATCTACTGTAGTTTTATATATCATAGCCATGTGTATATAAAAAACGTTATTGCAAACTTGATAGGGACTCTCCTCGCAAAGCCCAGAAGGGTTTGCTGAGAGCTCCTTAATCTATGATACTCTGTAATTAAATTGGAAGGGCACATAAAAATGATTGATTGATTGATTTATATGAATTATCGGTTCAATAAACCACGTGGGGTCTTTCTCTGACACTTGCCCTGCTTTTAGAGTTCTAACAGAATTAACTAATCTGTCGTCTTCTACTGCCGCAGCCAAAACAAATAGGTCATGGGCGCAACAATGGTCACGCGAATATAGTGAGATCTGCCCAGGCGGATTTGAGATTTTTATTCTGCTTGCTCAGTTTGCCTCGAGTTCCTTCTACGTTGTGCAATAGATAGTCAGCAGTCACCACACTCATTTTGTGTTATAAGCAATGTTGGTCAGATGGTTGAATTTGCATATGTTGATATAACGGATTAAGGATTAAAGTTACTGATAACCTTTTCGGGGTCGAATTTTGCAAAATTGCAAACCTACCATAAGATAGCCCATTGTGCTAGTTTTCTTCTAAAACAAAAATTATTTGAAAATATATTTTTCTTGCGTAGTTATAGCAAATTTTGTGTTTGCGTGACTAAAACGTTATTCCCCAAAGGTGTTTTGAGATGTCAACACTTTGTGATCTCCCGTGCAGTGTGACACGGGAATACCGGTACATCTGGGAATGCTCAGATTATATAAATAGCGTCTTCGCAGAGTTCGCATTATCTCAAGTCCATGCGAGAGGAAAATGCACTTAGTCTAGAAAGTCGGCTTTTATACCATGAAACGAGGAGGAGAACGTGAAAATTCACCCTGGTAAAAAGTAAGAGAAAGTCCGAGCCTAAGAAAGCCAAGGCAGAGTCGCTAGATGATGGATCATCTCCAACAAGAGTTTCCACTCCACTTGTACTTTTCCCCTCCGGTTGGATTGTTTTTCCTTCTTTGCCTCTTACTTGCTGTAGTTTTGCGCGCACCCGACTTCGCTTTTCCATTATAAATAAATGCAGATATAATTTCGCTGAGCGAGCGCCGAATACCTTTTCCCGTGAATTCAAGACTGTTTTATCACAAGCCTCTTTAGGGGGCCATATGTTGATTTTCATTGGTCGGCGGCATGACCGCATTCACACCCGCGTTGAGTAAGTGTGAAAAATAATAAAATATTTTCGGCCCGAAAACTCAGGGTTTATTTTTGAGCGGGTAGCTACTCTTCAAATGAATTAATAGGGTATGTAGATTTGTAGAATTTTAACGAAATTTGGCCAAAATGATCGTCAGATATCGGTGCGCAAAAGTGTGTCTGGCTTTTAAGGAATTAGAAATATTTTTACTTTTACGTAGCCCATCAAGTGCTGATTGATATAGTGCAGTTGGTTTGGTTGTACGCGCTAACGGAAAGGCGGATAATTCAGCGAAGCAAACATCGACAGTTTTGAGTTTGAAGGCTCGCGCACGCTTACCAAAGCGATATTATTTTAAAATAGCAATATATTCCGATTCTACATTCTATTGCCTTTTCAATGATATATAGTTTACAGTGGTTTCATCGAAAAAAACGCGCGTACGAAATATTTCCCGGAAGGCACCCTAAAAGGTTATCAGTAACACTGTATCTTATCCTATAACGGATACATTTTCTATCAATTCTGAAGTACAATATTCTTGATTTCACTTACCACAAACAGCAGTGGAATCTTTGGAAGCAGTCCAAATCGTTTCGAGAAATCATCATTGTTACAGCTATAACCAGAGTGCCAGCAGCAGTCAGGAAAGCTATAGTAACAACAGCGATTGTAATGAACAACAGTCGTCGAAACATCACCGTATCCGTTCTGTAGATGGCTGTTTCTTGTTCTTTGTTCCTTGTGTATACTTTTCAAAGCTCATTCCTTGTGTTGCAGGGGTTTTGTTTCTATCAGCTGGTTCATCATAGACTCCTGCCTCACTTTCATTTTTGGATTCCATCTCGAAATTAAGTTCTGTTGTCCGACTTCTGTCTTATTCATCGTTTAATGATAATGTTGTGCGATATTATACCCTTCTGCTATGAAGCTCTCTAATAGTTTATCTCAGATAAAGTATTCTCCAATCCTATCTCAAGCAAAATAAATGAAAAGTGGCTCCAATCATGCTCACATGCATTCCGTCATGTGATGTTATTTGTTACGTCCGTTTCTATATTGATGCATATATCTTATGCGGGGAGCATGCAGAAACGTGTACCTTTTTGGAATTTCCCGCAGGTCATTAGCAAGTTCTAAATAACGTTATTTAACTATTGTAGAGTGTCGAAGAGTGGCCCTAAAAAATAATCAAAAATAGAACTCAAACGTAGACGTTCTTCAGTTTCATTGATTTGTTTTTATTTCAGATGACCTATAATTTTAAAAACATACACTATATATCAAAGCCGTTCCTGCTACAACTGTATGTTACAGTTTATGTTTATGTTTACAGGTTATGCCAGGAGGGTTATGCTTTTCAACCAAATCTCAGTGAAATAAATTAACACCAAACAATCGTACTACAATTGGCAATTACAGGAATACCTGCCATAAAAGCTTTACGGGAGGTTTTTTGTTTTTGAGGGGCAGCGGGTTGGGGGGGGGGGGGGGGGCGGGGGTGGTTGGGGAGTGTGGTGGTTTTGTTTTGGGAATGTTATGTTATGGAACTATTTTAAAAGGGCTACTCTTCTATTTTATGCCATGCATCGATTAATTTATATATGGTTGCTTGGCGACTTCACTACAATCTACCAGTCAGACACATTTTGTAAAATTAAATCGAATCATTTCATTAACTTAGTACAGTGAACCTTCATCGAAACCTTGATCCAACTATGAACCAGTATAACCTCCCCACGTGGATTAAATTGTGTGTTTGTAACCAATTCTTCCTAAAAGGGCTTGAAGCACGGCAACGCGCACACGAAAAGTTCAATTAAAATAGCTTTTATTGATTTTCAAAAAGTTACAATTTTTTATTAATAATTTAATATTAATTACAATTAATTAATTACAAAACCCATTTCCCGCTGATAATTTCAGGACGTAAAAAATAAAGGTTAATCCAAGTAATTGCATTGTGTCAAATATATGGACAACAAAATACAAACTTTATGTGGCTATATTTCGGTATGATTCTACACCATCTTCAGACTCTGAAGATGGTGTAGAATCATACCGAAATATAGCCACATAAAGTTTGTATTTTGTTGTCCATATATTTGACACAATGCAATTACTCGGATTAACCTTTATTCTTGTAACTACATCAGAAAGAAACTTGAAGACGACCCTTCTTTGCACTCCAGAACAAAATTAGACATCGATGACATCGTCTCTCTATTAGACTTTGTTCTGTCCAACAATTATTTCGTTTATAACGACAATATCTACAAGCAAATACAAGGATGCGCTATGGGCAGCCCTGTCAGCCCCGTTGTAGCCAACATATGCATGGAGGAAATTGAGGATTCCGCTATCAACTCAACCCCCGTTCCCCCGAGATATTGGAAACGCTATGTGGATGATAGTTTTTGTATCTTAAAAAGAACGCAGTATCATCCTTCCATGATTCACTGAACTCCATCGACCCTCACATTTCTTTCACTATTGAACACGAAAGCAATTGTCAGATATCGTTTCTTGACACCCTGGTCTCTCGGGACCACGGTAAACTTTCTATTCACGTCTATCGGAAACCTACCCACACTGATAGATACCTGGATTTCCATTCTCATCATGACAAGCAACACAAAGTTAGCACTGCTGCGACTCTTCTACATCGAGCAAAAAATTTACCCAACTCTGAAACTGGGAAGGAACAAGAAATCAAACGGGTCTATACCGCATTGCAATCCAATGGCTACCCTAAAAAAAAAAAAAATTTCATTGTCGACATCGAAAGGAAGAAGAGTCTCCCACCACCAGTCCCCACACCTGAAGATCTTGTCGGAATGTTTTTCAAATGGGCTGACCCGTGTCCACGAAAATTCGCGACCCTTCCGTACATTAAAGGCCTCACAGAACCACTAACGCCGTTTGCTCAGAAGTCACGACATACAAGTCACTAATAAACCGATGAAAACACTTCAACAAGAATTCCCTGCTCCAAAATTCCGTCCGAAAAAAGATGATTCAATGCAATGCTGTTTACAAAATTCCTTGCACCACATGTCCGTGGAGTTACACTGGCGAAACCGGGAGGTCATTTAAACACCAGAAAGAAAGAACACACCAGAAATGTAAAAACGCACACCAAAGGCTCTAATGTCGCGAACCATGCTTGGTCCAACAATCATCACATCGACTTTGACAATGCTTCTATTATTGACAAAGGCAATTATCGCCACCTTAAAACCCTTGAGTCTTGGCCACACTTCAAAAACTGTTGGACGCTGACAATAACTCATGCCCAGCTTCCAAGTCAATACCGCATTCTTTTAAAGAAATGACTTTCGCACCTTTTTACTCCCTAGTTTTAAATTCCTTCGCGTATGCTAATTTTTTTACTTTTTATCATGTACGCACATTCGCTTTCTCCACATTTTTATCCGTTGAAGACAACAGGACGGTTGTCACGAAAGCTTATAGTTTTAAAATTTTTAACCAGAGAACGTTTTTATATATATCTTTATTATTTACGTAATTAATTACAAGCGTGCCTAATTTTGATAATCACACAGTTTTATAAACAAACATACGAGAGAATACACCAAAAATTAAAAACTATAAAATTATTAAAACTTGGATTTATGACGCAATATAATTTGATTCAAGATGAAAGAAGTGCAAGTTTTACAATTTTTTCGAAACAACAATTACATATCATGAGTTACTTTGAAATATATTCAATACTCCTCAATGTTAATCATCCATATTCACTCACGAGACATTATTATAACATAGACCCAATTCAAAAATGGCTGCCGATTTAGATTTCTTTTGTATGCATTTAAATTATCCTCACTAACCTCGTTTTAGAGTAAAAATTGTTCGAAAACGGCGGCAAAACTTCTGGCAAGTTGAACGAAAAGAGAGCAAGACAAAGTATTCTTTGGATTAATCTTCACTCAATCTCTTCTAAAGTTTCATATATTCTGGAAAATTGTGCAAATGGTTTAGCTTAAAATGGGAATAACGAACGGACTGAATGGAGCCAAAGATTTCACTTGTTTACGGGGGGGGGGGGGGAAACGCTTGACGAACTGCCGTATTTAAGAATCCAATATTTATTGTGCTGATTGACAAGCCTCTTCGAACAAGGTAACAATATTGAATAGGCTTAAACTTGTGGTATAAAACAAGTTGTCATTTTCTGGACGAATTTATGTCGGTTTTCAGATCTTCCCGTAAATTTTTTATAAGCTTACACTTTTTACAGGCATTTCCAATTAAACATTTCGTTACAAGCTTCGTGCATTAGTTAGTAGACTTAAAGTTTGTTTGATTTTGAGCCATCTTTTTCCAATTTCACTGTCTCGATCGCGAACAAACCGCCCTAAACAAAATTGTCTGAATTTTGTAATCAATCACAAATAAAACCTGTTTTCACGCGATATTTTGTTGCCCATATGTTATAAAATAATTGGTTCATGCTTTAGCTGTGCGTATATAGAGGATATCACACGGCGGCGCGAAGATATGAATTTGATTTTCAAGTGGTAAAAACAATATTTTACGAACGAGGGCAGCGAGTGAATAAAATATTGTTTTTACAACGAGAAAATAAAATTCATATCTTCAAGCCACCGTGTAATTTTCTTTTTATTATATAGACAAAAGACAAAAGCACAAACTTTATCGCGAACTCTTACAGCTCTTACAATCGGTGGCTGGACTTTCCGAATTTCTCTCCTTTCGTCTTCACTTGCAAGGAACTCCTTGAATAATTTTAATTCTTATGAAGTTTTCTTCATCGTGTTAACATTTTCCTACACCTCAGTGAACGATTTTCATGTCGGCTTCAGTGAATTTCACGAATCTATCGCTCGCCATTTTTCAACCGGAGTTTGGCAGCATTGCACAAAAAGCCATGCAAAAGCGGGAAATGACGTCATTGATATCCTCGCTAGTGAGGAAATGAAAAATACGCCACTCGGGTCCCGGATGTAGTTTCGTATGAATTTTACGAGTGGTCTATTTTCCAGTAAAACACTCGTGTCTATATAATAAATTGAGTTATGGATGCACTTGGGAAGTCTGGAGAGCACTCGTGAAGCTAGAGTTGCTCTCGGCTATCGCCTCGAGCAACTCTTACGCTTCTCTCGTGCTCTCCAAACTTCCCGCGTGCATCATAACTCCGGCGATATACGCACGCTAAGCATGAACCAATTGTTAAATTATTCAGTTTCTTCTCTCTGTCGAACATACTCAAAGAGAAGAGCTCTGGGGTCGAGAATGATTCTCTCTACAATACGCAACCTTTCTTTCGGTAACCACTCCTTCGAGGCCCAAATGTCAAATTAGCATACGGCGCTTTATCTTTACCAGACCCTTTAACGTTGAGCCAGTAGCATCTAACATGAAAGGTATTTTAACCTTATGGTTACACTAACCATTATTAATGCCTATATTAATTTCTGTCACTCGGCGATGCATTTTTAAACGTATTGCTTAACATTGTACATACATAATACTCATATGTTACCATTTTCAGTTGATTAGTTCAAAGTTGATAAAGCGCATGGTTGTGAAGCCCTACACAATTCATTTTATATGTTTTTGCTTGCATTTTTCGACGTGACCGTGCACATAACACAATAGGTTTTGATGTGTGTCCTAGCAACTAGCCAACATAAACATTTCGGTTACGTAATTCAACCATAATATGCGAGCATAAAACAAACGATTGTGCACGATTAGTCGTGGACCGGCCTACATTAAAAAATTTTCTCTTTTTGATTTACTCCTTTGAAGTTTATCGGCCTCCATTTTAAACTATTTTCCTCTATTAATTATTGTCTTTGATGCAATTTAGAATCAAGATATGAAATGATAATTCCTTATCCTTTTAGGTTGGACATTCCCAGTAATGAATGTAACAATACATATTAGAGTCTCCACTGCCATGAGTATTATCACATGTACACTTGTAGGTTCTCTTGCCACTTGACTCGGTGCTTGAGATCTTAACAAATTTTGCATCATTCGAGTCACAGTTAACACCAAGAAACTTCTTACCCTGCAAAATAGAAAAAAGTTCATACACTTTAGACAAACACATGGCTTGTGATGCAAACTTCGTGCAGTGTTTGTTAGTTTTAACAAACACAAATGCCTCAGTTACACTACCGTAGAAAAGTAAAGATTTGATAAAGTGCTGGACGGTAATTTGACATTCGGCCCTCGAAGGAGTGGATGTCAGAGAATGGGTATGTATTGTATGGGTATGTTTGTTTTTAAGAGGTGGCTGTATTATTACCGCGAAGGGTAGTATGAATGTTTTCGAGTTGAACTTCTAACATATTGAGCATATTTCGCTAAACTGCAACCGTTAGCCATTTATACACCTTGGTGAAGAAAGGCACGGTAAACTTAAAGTGACCAGGGCTTCCAACTCTCCACTTTTCAGTCTCATGTCCGACCCACTAACAATTAGGCCATCGTGCCTCCTGAGAGGATTTTTTCTTACTATCACACAATCCCATCCGATATTTATTTTAATTTCAGTATCCACATTAGCCTGTGATGAAGCTTACCGCTGATTCAGTTCTCTGGACCGATCGGCTGGCATAAGCATCTGGGGTAACGCCACTGCTAGCTGCTGTCATGTAAGAACAAAGTGACAGCTTGCCAGAACCAGGTGATCCAGGAGGTCCAAGAGGGCCCTGGGTTCCATTATATCCTGGTACGCCGGAAGGTCCAGGAGGGCCCTGGGTACCATTATATCCCGGTGGTCCCCTGGGACCTGGAATCTTAGTTATGTTGATTACCTGAAATGTTATAAGAAATGTGTTAATTATACTGGAAATTCGCCAGTCACAAACGGTACTGTGTAATTTACGGTTGCCTCTCATCGCTGACCGCCACTAATAGACCGATTGCATAAATGCGCCGAGTTTGAATAACAATACTTTAGAAAGCGCAAGCAAGCAAGCAAGCAAGCAAGCAAGCAAGCAAGCAAGCAAGCAAGCAAGCAAGCAAGCAAGCAAGCAAGCAAGCAAGCAAGCAAGCAAGCAGGCAAGCAGGCAAGCAGGCAAGCAGGCAAGCAGGCAAGCAGGCAAGCAGGCAAGCAGGCAAGCAGGCAAGCAGGCAAGCAGGCAAGCAGGCAAGCAGGCAAGCAGGCAAGCAGGCAAGCAGGCAAGCAGGCAAGCAGGCAAGCAGGCAAGCAGGCAAGCAGGCAAGCAGGCAAGCAGGCAAGCAGGCAAGCAGGCAAGCAGGCAAGCAGGCAAGCAGGCAAGCAGGCAAGCAGGCAAGCAGGCAAGCAGGCAAGCAGGCAAGCAGGCAAGCAGGCAATCAGGCTAGGTTTGGCTAATCAATTCCCGTTTTCTTTACCAAACAGTATTTTAACTGATAACTCAAATCCTGATCTACGTGGTCTGGAATTGGAGTTCGCATTTCATTATTTTCAGCTACATCAAAGTGTAAATTAGCTCTCAACGGTATAAAAAGGTCTCCCCCCCCACTCGGGAGGAGACGGCTTACACTTCAGACTAATCACTTACCAAAGATTGGACGTATGAAAAGTTTTTCTTCATTTCCTCCACTTCAGCTACCAGGGCTTTTTTAATGACATAAAAGAAAAGAAATAAAGAAATGAACAAATAAATAAGTAAATAGACTAAATAAAAATATAGATAGAAATTGCCAGTATAGGTTCTTTAAGCGAAGGACCACACATTATCATGGAATAAAAACTTAATTAAAAGAAAATATACTGTAATTTTATATATCACAGCAATGTGTATGTAAAAATATTTTATTGTAAACTTGATAGGGGCCGGTTTTTCTCGTAAAGCTCAGAAGGGTTTGCCGAGAGCTCCTTAATCATAAAGGGCAAATAAAATGATTGATTCATTGATTGATTTATATGGTTTATCGGTTGAATAAACCACGTGGGGTCTTTATCTGACACTTCGTCTTCTACTACCGCAGCCAAAACAAATAGGTCATGGGCGCAAAAATGGTCACGTGAATATAGTGAGATCTGCCCAGGCGGATTTGAGATTTTTATTTTGCTTGCTTTGCCTCGAGTGACTTGTTCTTTGTGCAATTTATATTCAGAGTCACCACACTCATTTCGGAATATTATATTCTCGCCCAATAACTGATTGCCATGGAGGGAATTTAGTATAATTTTATAATCAAAACTTTCCACGCCCGGGATGTAGTGTTATAAGCAATGTTGGTCAGCCGGTTGAATTTGCATATGTTGATATAACGGATTAAGAGGCCTTGGACGCCGCTACACACTGTATCTTATCCTGTAACGGATACATTTTCTATCAATTCTGAAGTATTCTTTATTGCACCTACCTTTCACAGCAGTGGAATCTTTGGAAGCAGTTGATTCGTTTCGAGAAATCATCATTGTTACAGCTATAACCAGAGTGCCAGCAGCAGTCAGGAAAGCTATAGTAAACAACAGCGACTGTAATGAACAACAGTCGCCGAAACATCACCGTATCCGGTTCTGTAGATGGCTGTTTCTTGTTCTCTGTTCCTTGTGTATACTTTGCAAAGCTCATTCCTTGTGTTGCAGGGGTTTTGTTTCTATCAGCTGGTTCATCATAGGACTCTTGCCTCACTTTCTTTTTGGATTCCATCTCGAAATAAAGGTTCTGTTCTCCGGCTTCTGTCTTATTCATCGTAAATCAAATGATAATGTTGTTATCAGAGCGATATTATACCCTCAGCTGCTATGAAGCTCTTACTCTATCTCAGATAAAGTATTCTCCAATCCTATCTCAAGCAAAATAAATAAAAGTGGCTGCAATCATGCTCATATACATTCCGTCATGTGATGTTATTTGTACGTCCGTTTCTATTTTTGCATATATATTTTTGCAACATGCAGAAACATGTACTTTTTTGGAATTTCCCGCAGGAAATCGTTCGGAGACAGTCAGCAGACTTCGTGTATTAGAGTGATTTTGCTTAACCCATGAAATAGTTACTACACTATTAGATACTATTAAGACGGATTCCGCTCAACGTTCGAGCAACAAGTGCAAAAATTAATTACTAAAAAACTACTCATAGCACGGTAACATTTTGAATACTATTTGAAACATATCACTTTAATTCACTTCTCCAAGTGACCCCGCAATTAAATTCTCAAGCATTCTCGAGAAAACTCATGTCAAACCTCGTAAAAAACGATAAAAAACGCACGCCATTTTGTTTTGAACTAACACGAAGCGTCTTTTTAATTAAAATATGTAATGACTTCTCTCGCGGGGTCAGCTTGGGAGCTAATTTATCGATAATTTCTTCTTAACTGTATTCAAAATGTTACCGTGCTATGAGTATTTTTTGGTAACGTAATTTTTTGCACTTTTTGCTCGAACGTCCAGCGGAAATCGTCTTAAACACTAATTAGAGGGGGCGACATTGGAGTTTTCGGTTTTTGCGGTTTTGATCATTTTTGAGATCGGTTTTTGCACTCAAATGTTCCGTTTTTTTCGGTTTTGGTATCCGTTTGCGGTTTTCGTTTTTTTCGTTTTTTAACATTCGGTTTTTATAAATAAGAAAAGCGGTTTTTCGGTTTTGGTTATTCGTTTGCCTAGTTCCTAGTCCTCTTTATTTCAGCTCGGTCAATCCGTGTAGGATCACGTGGTGCGCCTCCTTTGATTCAATAAAATAATCATTCAATATACCGTTGTCGTTTCATATTTTGCTTGGGATGATATCTGTTTTTAGTTTTGCTTTACTACATGTAATACGATGCCGGTTGAAGTAACAAGTCGAAACAAGTGTTTATTGAAAATGTCCCGCGGAAAACGCAGGATATGATTTCCGAGACCCTAAATTTCAAAATTTTCTGGGGGGCGCTATAAATATTTTCTTTGTGTGTTCAGCTTCAAAATCGCACGCTACGATAGCCTGCGTAGCAAGCGTTCCTGTACGAACGAAGAGCTTTTTCCGCGATCGAAGAGCTTTTTCTGCATTTTGGCCGCGCGAAAATTGGGGCGAGAGCAAAAAAGTCGCTCGGGTGGGTGGGGGAGGGGGTGGGGGTTGGCGCTGAGGGAACCCTACCCCCTCCCCCCCTCCGTCTTTTTTTGCTCTCGCCCCAATTTTCGCGCGGCCAAAATGCAGAAAAAGTTCTTCGATCGCGGAAAAAGCTTTTCGTTCGTACAGGAACGCTTGCTACGCAGGCTAACGCTACGAAAGTGAAGATGTCAGTGAATCTGTTGACAATTATGAAGACAACTAATTCGATGAAAGCAGCGATGAAGAAGAAGAAGAAGAAGAAGAAGAAGAACAACAACAACTTTATTCAATTTTTATATATATAATTTACAATAGTGCTTGCACCCGCTACTAGTTACAAAACTAATCGAGGCGGGAGCAAGAGTTAAAATAAAGAGGTGGGGCTCAATGTTGTAACCGACGATACAACTTCAGATGACCTGTACAGTAACCAACAAGATGAAGTGGGGGAGAGCAACCAATTTTCTGTTTGGTGCCAGGTGGGACGAGTTATCCGTCTCGGGACGAGTTTCCCGCCTCTAGTGTGAAAACGTTCACTGATTTCGAAATAAAATGTATTCATCCCTCAGGAAAAGGAAAACTAAAACGCCTTTAGTACGCAGCACATATAATAGCTATATATTTCGTTGTTGTATCAAAAGGTTGGCCGTGATTGAGGTTCGTGAATTTGCAGTTTTAATCATTATGTTCGACGGTTTTTCGGTTTTGGGGCGATTTTTATTGCGGTTTTTCGGTTTCTAATAGGCCCCAATGCCCCCCTCATAATTCCATTGTTTTTTTTTTTTTTTTTTTGGTTTTGACTATTTAGCACTAACTGTTAGATGTTGTTTCACGGGTTAAATGAAATCACTCTGAAACAAAGATGAAGGTATTCATTAGTAAGTAAGTCTAAACAACGTCATTTTAACGAGGGTTGCCCTAAAAAGTAACCAAAAATAGAACTCAAACGTAGACGTTCTTTAGTTTCATTGAGGTGTTTTTTTCCATTTCAGATGACCTATAATTTTAATCATATATATCAAAACCGTTCCTGCTATGTTACAATTTTTTTTTGGCGATGCTATTACAGTCACTATAAATCGAATGCTTTTCAACCAAGCAATTACAGGAATACCGTCCGTAAAAGCTTTATTAAGCCAATAACGTTTATTTTTTTACTAAGGCCTGCTCTTGCAAAGATGATAAAACAAAGCAATTCGTAATAAGCAGGAAAAAATTATTTTTAAGAGATATCTGTATTTTTAGTTTCAGTTGTTGTTTACTGTTTTGTGGAGACGTGTTATTAAACATTGCCTAACCATCCCTCTCTCATGAGCCCCCCTCTCTTATAGAGATTTTAATTTGATAATGCCACATGCACAAGTTGTGAACGTCATTCTTTAGATAGTGAAACATTTTAAACTATTTAAAAATAAGGTCGCGCTGCGCCATATAAAAGAGCTAGACCAAATTACCACTCGTCTTGTACTATAGTAGATTTGAACTCTCTCAATAGACCGATTGCATAAATGGCGCCGAATTGGAATAACAATACTTTAGAAAGCCTTAGCCTCGTGCTTATGTTTCCAGACAAAGGATTTCTCCCATCAATGCGAGGCTTAGGTTTTCTGAAGTATTGTTATTCAAATTCAGCACCATTTATGCAATCGGTCTATGTAAAGATTTTATTCCACTTTGATACATATCGGTTAATTCAATAAATGTAGCCAGTTTGAGTTTATTTGCACTGCCTTCACAGTACAGGAATAATATCTAATCCATAATAAGATCAGACCGAGGTGATGACGACCAACTTCTTAATTTGTAGCCTGTTTAATGTCCTTAAAGTGCAGATGATAGTCATGATTTAACAACCTAATCCAAAAAAGTACGTAATTTGTTCCAGGCGTTCGCCAGTTAGTATGAAAACTGTTACAATGGCTCAAACTTTCTGAACTTTCGCTAAAGCTCCAACTGAATTTTACAATTGCACCCACAAATTCTATAAGAAGTACTTACATTTGTAATTCAGTTAAATCTGAAGAGTGGAGAAAATTAAAACGTATCGTTTTGACTTTGGGTCAATCGAAATCTCGAGCTCGTATGACAATATTTTACGGCGCCGATTCCTTTTACGCTAGAGTATCTAGGTAGACGTTTTCTGTAGAGTTTGTGGGACGCCTCAATGGAAGTTATGACTGAAGCCGAACATGGCTAAAACAAGTTTTGTTTTAAAACGAAGCAGAAAAAGGTGTATAAAGAGTTAAAATAGCTTTTAATTTCGAGAAGTTCTATGCGGCATGACACTGTAAATGACACGATGAATAAACTTCGGTTAGCATAAAATAGTTTTCATTCAGCATAATGCGGAGAAATGCGGACTTCATAGACTTCAAACTAAGTAAAACAAACCAGGAATATATTTCACAAGTAGAGTTCCTGGGACTAACCTTTATTCCAATGTAAAGCTCTAGAAAATAACTGCTAAATCACTGCTCCAAGACAAATGAAAATTCTGAACTTTCCGAAAGTTTGTAAAATTGCAATCTTTCCGTGCAGTCGCTCAGTTTCGCAGCGACCGATTCCGACCACAATTTCCTGGATTTCTCCGTCAAAGTACTTTTCAATCATTGATTATTATTTTCTGTT
>MU826596.1:0-14774 GCA_029204205.1 Desmophyllum pertusum
CGAGAAGTGGGAAGTTCATACCTCCATGTTCATCCCCCTCCCCCTCCCCCTCCCGCCTCCCCCTGCCCTCCTCCACTTTGAATCGACTGATTTGACAATTGTTGATTTAGTTTTCTACTTGATTTGACACTCATGACGGTTTGGCTGAGTAAATTACACCACTGTTTTGCGATTCATCTACTAAATATTAAGCAAGCTTAACCAGAACAGATCATTTCAGCTTTTCAAGAAAACAGTACTCCAATTGACAAGAATATGTTTTCAAATTAATCTTTTATTAAGACATAAATTTACAGCTTAATTATCTTTTGAAAATTCTGTCCGACAAAATTGAATCCTAATTAACTAAAAGTTGGTGGCGAAATCTATACAAACTGGATTCCTAATTATTAAACCTATTGAAAACCTAGAACTTTTTCATGTTAAGTTTATGACTCGAAAGCGAGGCCCGCGACGAATCCGTGTGAGGCTCACGGGAATGATTATAATTTCTATTGTTAAAGTCTCTTTCTGTGTAAGAATAATTTTTTGTGTTAAAATTGTTCGAAGGCGTGCACATCGCAACTCGTTTTGAAAAAAAAGTTAAAAATGGCGGCTACACAATGGGATTGAATAATGGTCATCAGTGTTTGCTGACTTCAACCTAAGGCTCGTCAACACATTACTGTTACTGACTTCAGAATATTTTGTTACTGGATACTTCGGCCCACAAAAACGCCAATATTGTTAATTACGTTAAACGAAATGGTTGCGCAGAAATGGAAAGAGCATGATGAAATTTAGTAAGGTTGGCCATAGTTTGAGACTGGGGGCTGGATGCGTAATCGTGATATTTTACAGGTGTTTGAAAGTTTGAAAAATTTAACAGTCTCAATACTTGCGCAACCTTACTAATTTCATCATGCTCTGTCCATTTCTGGCAACCATTTTATACTACCACCTATTTTTATGATTAACATGGTCATGTGACCATATTATGCAAAGGGCCTATTGCAGCTTCGTGTGTATAAAACGAATTACATACTAGCGAAATATTTGTTTCACAAAATACGCCAGCATTTTCACGTAACGTTAAGTATTAAAAAACGATTTCCGCTATAAAACAAATTATCTTTTGGATAAGCTAGTGATGTATATGATGTGTGAAATCAAATGAAATTTTGTACTACGGACATGATTACCTCTTCAATTCTTAAATTATATTTTGTATTTTTCATTCCATTCGTAAAATTTACCAAGTCGTACCCGCTGATAGTAATGCCTCGAAAACTTTGTCCTACTAATTGTTACCTAAAACTGAGCTATCCCTTACGGTAAGGAGACAAGGATGCTTTTTCTCTGAACCAGTTCGGGTTTTTTTCTTCTAAATTTATACATCATCAGGTGAAACTGAAGACTAAAACAATCCCTTTTCCTTCTTCAGTTGCACTTGCTTCCATCTTGGTAAAGACTCGAACTCAGTCCTCTCCATGTCAAATACCAAGAAAACTCCTCGTTTGACAAGTAAAGCTATAAGATAAGAAAAACAAAACATAAATAAAAAAGCACAAGCACCGCTTTTGACAAATCAGTTTTTCGTCGAGTGCGACCTGAGACGGACTGTTGTTGTTGTTGCCGTTGAACCGGAGAACCTGTTATAGTTGAACCTGATGTTGCAGTGGGACTTAAGAAAGATTGGCGTTGTTGACTCGTTTGACGTTTCGACAACCTGATGAGCCGGTTACGTAATTTGTTTTGGTTTTTGAACTGATTGTGAAGTTCGATGCATTGGTTATGTTTTGCTTCTGCTTGGTTAAAAAACTCAGCACGTTTTACTTTGATTAAATGAACAACTTTATATCTTCAAGGGAACTAAAAACAGCTAGTCCTTTAGAAGAGGTATCAATGAATGGCTTTTTGGTTCTTAATTGTATAAATCAAATTTAGAGAACTTTTATTGTACTGCGCGATTATTTTAACCATGTTTAAATAAAGTTTTGTTGTTTTTGTTGATTTCATTGAACCAAAATACGAAAAACAGTAAACGAAAAATCAAAGAAAATACGGCATCCTTTCGAAAGTCCATCGACAACCTTTCTAATCCCCAAGTTGTTGAAACAAGGTGTGAATGTACAGTTTCTACGTCACTGTCTTTAGAATTCAGAAATAGAATAGAATTAAGAAATGATTGACATTCACAGATTACCTCTCTCGTTGCCTTATCGATTCCACCTGGGAGAAGATGATATGGCTGGGCCAGAACTTCGTAGGTAAACGTAGAGCCATCGGTTTCCGTGAAGTCGTCATTGTTATTGTTATTCATTGCTTTCACGGTCTACAACAAGTGTATAAGCATGACTGAGTGAAATTATCCCTTTTATAATACAGGCTAAGAAATTTCTGCAGGAAGGCGATTGGTTAAAAAGAGCTGTATTTATTGAAATACTGAAATACCTCCACTTAAAAAAAAGATGGAGGACAGTGTGTCCGAGTAATACGGGCAACATTTTTCTTTCAACTTGTCACGCAACATTGTTGCGTTGCAAGTTGAAAAGTGTTTTTGCGCGTATTACCACCGTGTTGCAAGTTGCGGCGACATGTTGCACCAAAGTTGAACTCGATGTCTACTTCGGCGCAACATGTTGTCGCAACTTGCAACACGGTGGTAATACGCGCAAAAACACTTTTCAACTTGCAATGCAACAATGTTGCGGCGACAAGTTGAAAGGAAATGTTGCCCTATTACTCGGCCTTAACTTAAATTATCTGTCTAAGTTTACAAAAAAGCTACGAATATTTACAGGAAAAAACATTTGTGTGATGTAACTGAGCTGAAAAAAGCACATCATACGTTTTCTGAAAACGAAGGCTTCACCGACATTTGTAATCAACTACGGCGATCGTATCAGCTATACTTTTTTCTGTGTTTGATGATTTTGATGCATACCCCAAATTCTCAGATAACTATTACTGAGAGGTCTATGACAATCCGTGAGCAGAATTACTATTTTGTACTTGGGGCAGAAAGAGTTAATGTATTTCTACTATAAGGCGTTCAAAACTGAAGGCTGAAGAAAACAAAACAAAGAATTATAAAAGAAAAGTTATCGTGTCATTCTTCTATTACCTGTTGAGTTATTCGTATTTCGGAAACTTTTGTGATGCCGTTTTCTCCCATTTCTCTTTTTATCTCCTCGTATGTCTTTCCTTTCTAAAAATAAAGAATAAGAGACGAAATTGCACTCTAGTTTAATTTTTAAACATTTTTTTCCGCATATGAGATTAAATCCGTTTAAATTGGTTTTTAATTAATCGTCCATACTATTTTCGACTTCGATTCCACACCCACTGTATGAAAAGCTACAAGATCCATTAAGTGGTCATACTGGTAAAACAAGTCTCTGTACAAACAAAATTAAAACCGACAAATAAGTACAAATGGTACAACATTTCATCGTGAACTCCGCACAGCGTCCTTGCGTCCTTATGATGACCGCTGAAATAACAAGGCCAAGCAATTGTAAATGAACAAACTTACGCTCCATTTCTCTCGATCCCAGGCCTGAAAATGTCCCGTGAAATTCAGAGGTTCGTAGCCCTGTTTCACTTGAATTATCATTGTATCATCCAAGGTTCGACCAGACGGATCAGATCGTACATAATCCTTCAGAAAAAGAAAAAGAGAAGCAAAACACATTCTGTTACCGATTACAACGATTTTAACAGAGTCTACTATGTAACTACGTACAGTCGAACATCCACCAACGCTCATCTCTCTATAACGGCCACCTGTCTACAACGGCCAGGATTTCCATCCCGACTGTGCGCCAATCCTGGCATACTTTACTCTTATTCAACTCCTACAACGGACACCTCTCTACAAAGGCCAGTTCATTCAATTCATTATTGATTTTTATGAGTCCCTGTCACCTCTCCTTGGATAGTCATATGGCTTTAAAACTCCACACAATGGTTCATTTTGACTTGATTTTTAACGTAAAGTAATTGCATTCTGTTTACAATTGTTTCTTCCGGGCGACATACTATGTGGTTTACCGTTGCAATACTAAACAGTCATTGACCAGTCAGCGGGCGCAGCACCTTTTGTTATTTTATATAATATATTTTACCATTGCTACAGTGACAGCTTCAGCTTTCTCGACTTCGTTTGCTCCTTCTCCTATCCAGACGAACACCTGTGAAGAGAGAAAATCCGATCAGTAATACATAAACATGACTTTTTCATACAACACTTTACTTATTCGATAATTACAATAGGTCACAGAATTTCATTGGTCGAGAGCTATGGTATTACTAAGAGTAACCAACACATCACTTCTCCTTACATTATTCAACACGTAGACAAATAGAACAAAAAACAATCGTCAAATATATTTTCCTAAATCGCCAAATTCTTAGAGCAAACATAAAACGTTTAACTGAGAAATTTCGTTACCATCCTGGAAGAGTAACCCATTAAAATATACTACTTTAGAATCAGACTCGTATTCAAACTTTGAGTTTGGGAAATTTGAAAATTTGTATGAAGCACAGCCGCATGTCACGATTTACATTGCTAAAAACATGATAATAAGGAGTGCTTCTCTTTTTTGGATTGTGTTAAAAAGAAAGACACCGTGTTGTATAGATTCATACAACCCAACAAACTAAACCGTCCAATCAGATTATAAGCATTTTATAAATTAAAACAGAAATTCGTTCAATGCAATCAAAGTAGCACTGATTTTGCAAAAAAAATAACCAATATTTGGACTCTTTAACTTCAGAAACCAGAAAAGGTGTCCGCTTATGGGAGGTTAAAAATGTAGTGTTTGTATGTAGCTGTGAACAAGACCAAGTGTCCGCTTACGAGTGTCCGCCTACGGGAGGTGTCCGTTAGCGGAGGTTTCGACTGTACTTTGTTTGATTACCTATTTTGACACTTAATTATTGTACCTCGTCATAAGTGTCCAGGAACATAACATCGTCCTCAATAAGGTCCTACGACAAAAAGATTTTAATTCATACTCATCAATAAAAAAAGGTAAATAAACATGAGAGCAAGTACATGTAGAAGTGACAAACAGATGAATATTTTTACCTCCTGACAATATTCAAATATCTCTTCTACTCTAAACGCGCCCGAAGCGTTGGAACACTGAAATAAACGCGGTGGATAGCTGGGTTTTTCGTCCTGAGAAACGAAAAAAGTAAGTCTCATTATTTTCCTTAATACTAATAATGAAACGTTTTCAAATAAAAATGTAACGCAAATGAATTACTTGATATCAAATAATGAAGTCACAAGTGGGACGTTCATAGTCTCCTTGATCCTTCGCAGCTGTTATTTGGGTCGTCACGCAACGCTTTTCCCAAGTAACGATTCTCGCGAAGAAGCGTTGCGTGACGAACCAAATAATATAACGACAGCGAGAAGACTACAATGCTTGTTAAAAGTCTGGTGACACTTCACAATTGCGCCTACAAATGGTTTTGTCTTCAGCGTCTCTCCACCCCTCCACCCCCCACCCCGTCCCCAATATACAATGTTGAGATTGATCCATCCAACCTTGCGACAATAAGTCTAGAAATGTTCAACATTGTTACAGTGGGAGGAGTGGGGCTCGGGAAATTGAATAATGTCTTATCACTTCAAAAAACTTTGCAACTGAGAGGTATTTTGTTAAGTGTTCCACGGACTTTTGACGAGAATTGTAGGACGTCCACGGTGTGCCACGCGAAAGCAACACACCGCATGCCTATTTTGGCGGGAAATCACTGTAGCTTCTAAAAAATGATTGATTTCGGTATACTGTTACCTCCATTCTTTTTCCTGTGGCGTATTCCTCATATCCACCGATAGCTTCCCAAAATGCTCTCGGTTCCTTGCCTTCTCGCATCGGCTCGACTTCCCTAAATAAGAAATAAATATGAATGCGATATATTTGTTAGTTACGCCGTATTCACTATGTGATCCGTGCGACGAATCACGATGAACTAATCACCATATGAGTATTTGGATTCTTGTTGACTGAAGGAATTAGCTAAGCCGTCGTTACTGTATTTCTAATTTTCATAAAACTATGCACTACTTAAAGTTCAAATAAATTGTTGTTGCTGTTGCTGTTGTTGTTGTTGTTGTTGTTTGAAAACGGAGTAGCTGTAGTCACTGAGGAGTTGACATTGTTCTAATTGTTGTTGTTGTTGTTGTTGTTTTTGTAAATTTAATAGATCAACAACGTAAATTAAAGAACCGTTACTTTTGTTTCCAATTTTTTTAGAGATTACTTTCCTCACCTGCCAACCATTAGGTAATCGATTAGCTGTCTTGCATTCCTCCTTTCAGATGCGCATGCGCCCTGTTGGAAAATTAACCTTTAAAGATTCTACAGTTGAGACAATCTCGTACCCAGAGCAGCGTTCCCCTTGACCAGCGGTCGCGTTCTAGGGGTACGCGGTCTCTGGCAGTACGAGATCCATGCAATTGCGAAAATTGTGCAATAAGACTGATAACCAATCGGATCCGATATTTAATGTTGTCATTGTTATGATTATGCAAACCACTGCAATTCAGTTTTTACTGCAATTAATTAAGGTATTTAATAATTCCTATCTACATATCTATATAATGTGGTAATAACCTTTCCTCTCCACAAATATACTTTGTAAGGAGTCTCCAGTACAAACATGTCTCCTGAGTTCAGCGAGGCAGCTCTTCGGGAAACCTGAAATGTTCGGTAAAAAAGCATGGCAAGAGTGAAAAACCTCTTTGTTTACAGCCTAAGAAATTTTAAAACCGTTGAATGCCGTGGTGATTAACAATTAGACTACGAGACTAAGTTTTATTAGTAAAAATCTACTAGTATATACCGGCTAATGCAAATGCGGCAATCTAATTGGTTGAGCTACTCGTACATGTACACTATCAACGCATTCGTCTACAAAATGGCGGTTTATTCTCGTTTCTCCGAAGCTTGGTATTATTCCTGACGCATGAGTCTCGTTTTATTATGATTTTTACTAAAACAATTAGATTATTCGTTTTCAATTTCTATGAGAGAGGTCAAAAGAAACTTGGAAATTGACCTGTTGTTAACTAGAAAAAAAGGTAAATTATGAAACTGCCGTTAGCGTTAGCCTTCGCGAAAACTTATTTCGCTAATACTCGAAAAGTAACGCTGTCTAAACATGTAACGACCTGACTTTATAATCAGCTAAATGTTATCACTTTCCCCAACGACGCAGCACAAATACAGTGGAATCCTCGAGGGGATAGAAAATTGGTACAAGAAATCGGGAGTTCGAAATATCGGGGATAAAATTACAGTGAAACGAATCCAAGTGAAATGACTTTTTTGGTTCGAGGGTTCAAGAAATCTGGATTCCACCGTATAGACGCTCTTTAGAATGCAGGGCATTTTTTTTTCAAGACGAGTAGTGATGAAGCCACTCTCAGTCACGTGACTGAAGACACACGTGTAGCACAGACCTGCATCGCTTTGGCATTCATGTCCGACGAACCACGAACATGAAACATTCTTTTGCCTTCATTGTCATATGTGTCTTCTTCTGATCCAACGCGGTATCCTGCTCCTTTGCCACCCTGTGAAATGAACCAGTTGAACAAATCATTCATTGTAAACAACCAGTGAAACAGTTAGGCATAGCATGCAGATAAACAGTACCGCAACTGAAAGTGAAAGTCTCTGAACAAAAATTTCACATCGGGTCCAAACCTCCCGGGGGGGAGGCACTCCCATATAAAAGTGACGGAGGTGAATCGTCGGCAATTTGAAAAGAACCCCTAAGGTACCAAAATCTCGTTTTGTGGGTGTGGCTCGAATTAATTTTCACCCCTATGAGGTACCAATTCTAAGACAAAACTAGTTCTTGTCATATTTTTTTCTGGATCAATACCCTAAAAGGTATCGCAATAACTCTAACGGTGGTCCTTTTAGATTTTAACACCCCTAAGCGGTACCAAACTACGAATTTTAACCCCTAAAGGAGCGACGATGATCCCGTCACTTTTATATGGAAATGGAAGTACCCCTGGGCCAAACCTACGAGGTAACCTGCGATGTACTAGCCTCTCAAATGCAAATAAAATAGTGTAAAGGCCATGTTACACGAGGCAATTTCCCTTGCAACTTGCAAACGCAACAAACGTTGCATTGGCAGCTGCCAAAAAAATTTCACGTGTAACACTCATTGTTTGCAACCTGCAATGCAACAAACCTGTTGCCTTGTGAGTTGCAAGGAAAGTAGAAACTATGCTCAACTTTTCGCAACGTTGCGAACAAGTTGCTGCGTGTGACACGTCAACCGCAACTTGCAACGCAATTTTATTAAAATGAGCCAATCAGAGCGCGTCCTTAACTCGCGGAAGATTTCAAGATGTAAGCTACCCACGTCAGTGTGTTGCTTATTGTGTTTTGTCTTCAAGTCCTAACATGGTGGCCATAGTCTCTTATCTAGTGGCTGCAAGTTACCCATTCACAATAGCAGTTATTACAGACGGTCAGCGGTTTGACATGCAAACGAGGCGAAAGGGCCAATCTGGTATTGTTTCCATTTGACATGCAAACGAGGCGAAAGGGTCAATCTGGCATTGTATTGGGCCATTAGCCTCATTCATTTATAGGCTCGATTACGCAGCCGCTGTTTGGGAACAGCGGCGGAAATCGAGTCTAACTCGTTTGCATACTTTTTAAAAACAAAAGAATATTTGACCCGCGGGCTCAACTGTAATAACTGCCATTTGTGTGGAGATAATTGATTTCTACCTTGCATGGTAAAATAGGCGCCGGTATTTAGATGAATACCTACCTCAAGAATAATGAAACGCCCTCGAAACATTCTCAAAAAGTGTTCTGGTTTCTTTGTTTTGGACAACTCGCACCTGCAAAACAAGGGTAAAGAACTTTGGAAACTCCGATCATTGTGGTAGTAGGCTGTTTGTAATGAAACGCTTAGTGAAGCAAACACTTAGTCATTAATTCCTTCTTCTACTCAATTTTTCGCAGTAATTGCTGCATGTATGTCAAACCTAACTAGTATACGTATTAGCTTATTTTCTCTTGCTCTACGGGTTTGTCTTGTATCTTTGTATTGAAGACAACATACTGACTCAGTATTACTTCCCCCAAATTGATGTAAGACTGTCCCTAGATTAGCAATTGCTTACCTGCGGGCCAGCCCATTATATGATGTAAGTGTGAAATGAAATAAAGTGTGAAAGTGTGAAAAAGTGACCACAGGCTCAGTTTGATTAATAAAGCACTGACACTAACAGGAGCGAAGCTGCCAAATACTTTTAAGTGGAACACAAAATTCTCGTTAACCTGCGTTGCTATTCCTCCGAGATTTTTATCCATTTGATCGGCTAACATGGCTGATGCCGCTCTTTCGTCGATGCTACTTCTTGCTCCCTAACAAAAATTAAAATAAAATAGTGTGCATGGTCAGCGAAAACGTTCTTCTGAAAAAACCTGTTTCGTTTACCATTGCCCTTCCCTCGTGATGGTTGGTTGGTTGGTCGTAAATTTTCCAATACGAACGAACGAACTTGCTTTAAACAAGCAAGGTTCTGAAGACTCGAAAGGCTCGCGTACGTTGCATATAACGAACTCTGATAGAAAGAACTCTCGTTTAAAGTGATTCACGACATTCGACGCTTTTTCGCTCTAATTGTCGTACAAAAAAGAGACTATACTGATTGAGAGAGGAAATTCTACTGGAATTTAGAAATGTTGGCTTCTGAGGGGGGAGGGAAAACTGGAGCGCCTGTCCTGAAGTTGCTAAGCAACAGGTCGTATCCCGTTGCGCTATGCTGGCGTGACAATGTTCGGGTACTCGAGAGTGTTCGCCGCTGTTTCTTGATTGGAGAATTAGAATCGCAAACTCTCCGAATGCTCGAACGAAGATTTGCCTAAAACGGCAATTGTTTCCCCGACTGAATAAACTGAATCCGCATATGATACCAGAGGGCGAGACAATCTCGTTTCCAGAGGGCTCATTACCCTTTTCCAACGACGGACCGGGCAACAAGGACCTCTGGGGGGAAGCGATCCGCCATGACAAGTGCAGTACCGCCGTGATATGCGCAGTAAAATCGGAAGTCCAATATTTCTGTATAGTTCAAAGGAACGTACACATACGCAGTAGAATCGGAAGTCCAAAAATCCTGTCATGGCGGATCGCTTCCTTCCAAAGGTCCTTGTTGCCCGATATAGCATGTCCATTAACAACTTATTCACTACCTGCCAAAAGTAGATGATCATTTGTCTCCTCCAGTGAGCAGTGAAACTGTACTTGATGACATAAGAGTCGCCGCTGAAGAACACTCCGTGTAAGTTTGGTTCCAGCGGATAAAGGTCATGCTCTTCACGCGCCAGATCTGGGAACGAGCGAATAGTGGTCAGCGGTTTACACGAACACCACCTGGGTAAGGCGTTTTGTTTCAACTGTGCCAAATCTGCTAGCACTGTTAACCCTCGGACGTTCATCCAAAGTCAGTTTATACTCCCACGACCGTGCAAGGAGGGGGTGGGTGGGGGGTTGATTGAACCCCTTCCTTGGGTTTTCGTTATTATAAGACACATCCAAAGCGCTGTGGCATTAGTATATAACATTGAGCTTCCCCTACAAGATAAGATAGTTATTTGGTAATTATGACGTCATATGACGTCAAACGACCTCAAATGACGTCTTTTCATCCGCCATCTTGGATCCGCCATCTTGATTAAAACAGTACAAATTATTGAGTGGTCCACTAGTTAGAAATACAAATAACTCTGTGCGGAAATGTTGAATAAAAATTGATGTCTAAGGGTAAGTAGGTAAGTAAGTTCAGGAGTAAGTGAGTAAGTAGTAAATGAATAGAACCAAAAAAGTAAACATAACAAACACTAAAATCAATAGCTATCAATGTTCAAGGCGATGATGAAAAGTAATGATTATAAATCAATAAAGGTAAGTTTAATACATCAAGAACCAAATACTAAACTAAACAGTCAAATCAATCAAACAGATCAAAAGAATTGTTTGCTACCTCTACATCTCCTGTTCCATCGTCTGGAAGGAGTTCTGTTTTGTGTTTCGGTTTTTCTCGATCGTGCAGCTGAGTGGCATCAAACTTTTCATTGCTTTGTTTGGCTGGTGATTAATAAAAGCGGTTATTTTGAAAGCTGGCCTTTCAAGTGCGTGAATTTCAGCTATAACAAACTTGTAACAAACTGTTGTTCGAAATAATCACGCAGTTTAAATTTTGGCGGTTTACTGGTTACTAATGTTGAACGTATATTGCCAAAGTATCGAGCTGGTCTCACTTTGGCAACCAGTTCATATTTACATGAAACATTTCACGCGCCCTAAATTTTCACGTTCGTCGTTCCTAATCCGTCTCAATCGATCAGTCTTAGTAATCCTCTTTTCCTTCTCTTGCATTTTCCTTTTTAGTTTATTCATTATCACCTCTTGGTGTTTATCATCCTTGGGAAACAGTTATACCATCCATTTCTTTCTAGTTATTTTAAGGTTTCTTTCTTTCTTTCTTTCGAATTAGCGCCCCATGTAGATTCATAAACGTTAAAGAAAAACCCATCTCTCTCCTTAAAAAAAATTCCAAAATTAACGTATGAAGTTTGAGAAGGCGGGATTAAACTAAATTGAACATAAAAGCTGGTTTAATTATGCTTATCTCAGTCAAAGAAATATATCGTGATATACAATGTAGTTCCTTTAAAAATCAAGTAGGTTGAACTGAACAGCTAAACATACCTAAAGCTCCCTGTCGGAATACTTTTCCCATTCCTACTTGATCTCCCTCGTCCCTCCACCCTGAAAAAAATTGCTTGAAGATCGGCGTCTCCCCTCCCTCCACCACACGGGTGACTTGTGTCCAGTTAGGGTAAACCCTTCTTGCTAATAAAATCCTTGAAAAGAATGATAAGGTTCATGTGAACATGATTATAAAGCGATCACATGTCCTAGTTTTAGTTATTGCAATAAGAGGGTCTGGATGCCGATTAACTGACAAATGGACGAACTTTTAAATGGCGAGAAATCGTGCGACGAAACTCACACCTTTATCAGTATGTAACAATCATGTTAACAAATTAAAGTGGCCCGCTACTATTTATCATCAAACATTTTTCATTTAGGATACCAAAAATCAAAGAAATCGGTTAACTATTTTTTGCCAAAACGCGCGACTCAAAAATGTAACCAACGCGCCAATAAATAGTAGCGGGTCACCTTAAACCGCGAAATGTCAACAGACCAGACTTGCTGACAGGCATTGATTTTTAATCCATCCTTATTACTGTAATAAAATTTATCATCAGAATGAAAAAAAGATTGATTTCTGTTTGAATTGTTGCGGTGACTGAAAAATCCAAGAGAGAGCGGATTGCCGTCACCTCTGGGAATCTTTCAAAGTCTTTTTTGAAGACGTCATATGGCACTGAAACTTGATCACGTGCAAATGAAAGCAACTGTGATTGGATAAATCACAGTGGCACGATAGTATAAGTCTGGGAACAACTTCTGGGAACTTGATTCCACTTTTTAGTTTCATGCTTACCATTCCATTTTTCATTCCTGCCTTCTTTTCGTCGTCAGTGCATTTCTTTCCGACCCAAACAAAAATCCCACTGCTGCCGCAATCCAAGAATAAAGCAATCCTGAAAGAAAACTATTTGTTTGTATTTATGTTTGTTTGTTGTTTTGTTTATTTCCTTTTATCTTCACTGCCATTAGCATTAAAATAAAAATTAGTAACATGAAGGGGCAGCGAGAACTTTCCAAAATGAAGGTCTGCTAGTCGTTAACAAAAACAAGCAGATGCGTTTTAAAAAAATTTATAAAGTATGAATCTGTTTTTACTAAAACTAGGCCGGTGTCTTTTTTCAAAGCGAACTAGACAATTATAAAGTGAGGTAGTACTAGTTTTTAAATGGAACTATACGGGTTTCTAAAGTGAACTAGAATATTTTCAAAGCGAATTTCAATATGAACTAGAATCGTGCAAAAGCGAAAAAGATTAGCTTTCAAAGCGACTGAATACCCCTACCAGGTTTACCTCATGTGGCGCGATAGAATGCAAAATACGTCTTACCGGTCTGCCTAGTGTGTGGTATCACTACCGCTTTTTATATAATTAACAAAACTGCCGCCACTTACATATGGATCCAGGTGCTCATTTTTGAGAGGAATTTCATCAACAGCTGTCATCTCAAGAGTTCCACTTTCGTCGGATACCCTGCAAAGGAGGATTCATAATTGGAGCATGAATAAAACTTTCAAGTGAAGAAATACCTCTTTCTATAATGACTGTGCATAAAAGGCCAAAGTAGATTTTTAATTTGTCTTTCGCTCAATCACAACAGATTGTAAGTAACGCCAGTAAGCCAATCAGAACTCGAAGCCAACGCATGCAACCGGTGCCAATGCGCGGGAAAAAAGCACGTAAAAAAAGAATGTTAGCCTCTGATTGGTTAAAGCTGGTTTCGCGAGTATTTTTAACCAATAATAGAAACTCAGGTAACCCAAAAAGAATTATTACTTTCGAAAGTGGAAACGGAAACCTGTTTTCCTATGCATCTATGATCAACATATTCGGTTCGTAAGGTGAAAAATGTGATTAAATGTACTTGGGTGGAACAGTATGGACTTTTGTTATGAAGAGGATGTGAAAGGTTAAAAACCTACACTAGCCTATGAGCAGGCTCACAGTTAAGGGCCTCACTGATGAGCCGGCATGGGAGAACTAGGGTTGGAGAGTCTGCCTCGCTGCTTTCGCTGCTCGCGCGCTTGGGCCTAATCGTGAACATGCTCGCCCCGCGTTCATGACGTACCTGTACAGCGTGACGCTTGTTTGACTGTGCTTCTCAAATGCTACGTCATCACCTCCCTCGGTAGCATCTTTGATCTCACCACGTGATCCGAGAGCTTCAAAAAATTTGGTTTCGTCCCGGTGGTCTTTGTTTTTCGTCTAAGAACGCAAATTGAGCCGCGTTAGAGCTAAAGAAGCAACAATTGTAAATGAATGGAAAGAAAATATGATACAGTGGCCGGTAAGAAAACTACAACAAGTGCTTAAGCAGCCCAGGTGGATTTCTTGTGAATACTAAAACTGTACTTCACTTGTGTACTGAACTCTACTTCCTAAGGCAATTGAGAAGGGCACACGTAGCAACAAAGGTAGTGATGACATTTGACATCACATGCATCCGCCCCATAACAGAGAATCTACGCCTGCCCCGATGTTCCACAATGGGCTCCACAGTTACCTAGCGGACGATTTAGAGAAACTGCCCAGAGGCGGGCACTTAGAATGATCTTCCCTTTTATTAGCTATTCTGAAGCCTTAGCAGCTATATAAATATAACCTAGCTCCTCTCTGTGACCGCAGAGATTCCCTAACGGTTCAAACTTTTCAAATGAAAAATCCACTGATAAGAACCATAAACTGCACGCCTTATTACCTGAACGAGATTCGAGTGACGATCAACCTTAGAAAGAAGCGCAAATGTAATATTCCGATAATGCAAGACGAACATGACTTAAGAACAGTTTTATACATGTGTAATTGTAAGTTAATTAAGGAGACCTTTCTAGTTTTACGATCGATCAATATATCTCCAATTTTTAATTTTTAATGTCAATTGCAAGCCATTTAATATCATTTTTATTACCTGTAATTTTGTAAAGTTTTACACAATTCAGCCATCAAGCTGCAATAGTATAAACTAATAAACTAACTATCTATCTATCTGTAACATTCTAACCCT
>MU826597.1:0-14691 GCA_029204205.1 Desmophyllum pertusum
GGGGAGAACGGCGTTGGCGTGACGACACAAAATAACGGCTGCGTAGGAGACTAGGGCTCTCGCTAAAAAGTTACAAAATTGAAATCAAAATTCACGCTAAGCCGGGCCCATGCAGTGTTTAAAAACATTAAAATTTGTGCGGGAACACAACACTACAGAATGGAATGAGTAAAATCTGCGCGTCCTCAGTTGGAAGTGTATAGAACCCAGTCTGCCCCCTCAGCATTTTTGTTATGTTGCCCTGACAATTCGCCGGTACCCATTTATACGCCTGGGTGGAGAGAGGCACTATGAGAGTAAAGTGTCTTGCCCAAGAACACAACACAATGACCCCAGCCAGGCTCAAACCCGAAATCACTCGATCCGGATTCCAACAGGCTAACTATTAGGCCATCACTCGAGTGAACTAATGTGATTGTAACGTGAAGTCTGTCGATGAAACCATAATGTGTGACCATTCAAATAAAAGCTTTTGAACAGTTATTCCATTCTTTCTCCTTGTTTTTCTGACATATTAAAATTAGGAATATTCTTTCAATTTTGAACGTTCGGAGTTAAAACGTCAAACGATGAAATTACAGAAGCGAAGCACGATTATTATCCAACAGATTGCCTCTCGCTATAGGTTCCAGGCTGTGGAAGGTTGGTGTATTTATTAATTTAAAAGTGACCTGTGTTTAACATCCGTCTAAAATAGTTTACACGAACTATGGCTCCATCTTACCCCGCATTTTACGAACTAAGTTTTAGAGAACTTAGCTTATGTCAGTTACATCAAAGCGAAATAATAGCAAATTTGTTTTGTATTTCAACGGTCGCAAATGTCACTGAATAATCTACAGAAACCTTGGAAAGAACTGAGCCGACAGACATCAGTACGACCGACATCTAAGGACGGAAAACATCATGGGAATTTTAGTGGAATCAAGTCTTAATTCAGTCAGGAAATGTTAAAATATTGTACAACGCTACCGGGATTAGTGCTTTCTTCGCGCTAGTTCGCGCTAGTTCGCGCTAGTTCGCGCTAGTTCGCAAATTTTGTGTTCTGCCATGACCGCCTCAACTGAAACAAACCGTTTGGCTGTGCGTCTGTTTAGTTTTAAATCACAGTATGACGTCAAAATGTGGTAAGAAGAAAAAAGTGGCCAACGAACCGCAGGCGAGTTGATCACTGTGTTCTTACCACATTTTGACGTCTTCTGTGATCTATAACTGAACAGACCCACGACCAAATGGAATCTATTTGTTTTATATAATTTCGGAGATATTCGCTTCTCGATTTTCACTTGAATGTACGCTAAAAAAAGCCGATACAAATTATGTCAACAGTTTAGGCTAGTGTTTTCATGCACCCAAATAAAACTTTGTGAAAACTAAACGGCTTAAAATAAACTACAGCTCAACTCAGCGAATGTTTCGAAAAAAACAAACATTTATAGCAACTAGTACTAACCTCTATTCCTTCCTGATATGAGGAAAAACAATTAATCTGAATGATTCCTGGTGCAAGTCGCTTCAACGTCGAACGATAATAAATCTCGCTCTAATTACTCGGATTCTTTTCACAATGAAGCTAAAGTCCATCATGTTTGCTTCAAAGTTTTAGCCAAGCTTAAACAGCCGATTTAAAATTCGTATTAATTGATCTACAGAATATTTCCAGTTTGATGAAAAGATTTCTCAGTCTTTTTTGAGACGGCGTTGCGAAGGATTCGTGTTGGAGCAGGGCGCGTGTGTTTTCCCGCAATTCATGACGTCCATTCGTCCGTCTGTACTCTAATAGATGACAGTTCTAAACTAATCACAGCGCGAGTTTTACATAGCAAATTATATAAAAGACGAGCAGTTCCGAACGGATAGTGCAAAGTTGCCTTGAGGTATAAATGGGGAAAATAAGATAGAGAAGACAACTATCAAGTAGAACCTGCCTTTACTTGAATTTATGCTGCTGACGATGAGCCATTGTTGTTGAGAAATTTATGGCTTTGAATTGAACCATGCCCATATTTGGTGTGTCACGTGAAATATCGTTGGTCACGTGACACACCAAATATGGGCATGGTTCGAAAAATTTAAAGGGAGCGTGAATCGAGCAAACACTACAAACGTTGATGCCCACTGGAGTCCAGGAACCAACGTTATGGAGGTTTAGAGATTTCCTTAGCAACAGCCTTGTGGTTCCTTGTAGTTTTGGTTCTCCCCCCTTAAGTTCGCGTCTGAATCAATTCAGTCAGTATAAATTAATTTAGGTCGGCCTAAATTCGAATTCGATTCGGCCTATGTGAAGTACGGCGTCTGAACTGGGCCTTATAGACACTCGATTATACCGTGGTTATTAATGAATGAGGCTGATTTCTTCATTAATCATTAATCATCAGTAAGGTCAACTATTTTTTTATATTTCAGAAGTTCAGGTATTTTAAAAGCTGTTGTTGCACGCTGTAATTGTTATTGTGCTGTTGTCGTATTTTGAAAATTTTGTTTTGTATAAACTGTGGTTTGTGTTTTCCACAAGGATTTCAAGTAGATACCTTACTATCAGAGGTCTATAACTAGAGGTTTCCATCTCTGGTATTGGGCCTTGGCCCATCAGATTCGGAGTTAGGCTATTTTTAGACATTTTTCGCGCGAAACCAGCAGCCAATCACGTTGAAGTTGAACCATCTTTAAAATGATATGCGGCGAGCGCTACGCAAAGACAGAAACTTTGGCCAAGGAAAAGCGAAAAAAGCGTCACAGCAGAATGTAATAATTGTTTAAATACTTCACTAAATTTAGGTCAAACTTCGGTATACGTTTTGTAAAACTATAAATCGACTGAGTGATTTTTCAGTTCAATCTAAATGAAGCATGATTTGTATGAATTCGGCGGCAAAACTTCTGGCGGACTGGCGCGCTGTCCAGTTGGCAAGTTGAATGAAAAGTGTTCTCCGCGGATTTAAAATCTTCGCTCAATCTCTCCAAAGTTTCGTATATTCTGGAAAATTGTGCCGATGGTTTAGCTTAACATGGGAAGATTCGAAATAATTGTGGAGCTGAACATTATATTCATTTTACAAGTTGAACGGACAGCTATACGCAGCCGAAGGTTTCACTTGTTTACATTATACGGCGGGCAAAACTTGCGCGACTACAGAATTTAATAAGCTTAAACTAAATTGTGTTGAAACGAACTGAGCTTAAAATCAAGTTCATTGAAGTAAAAGAACAAAGGAAACCCTCAATATCTACATGGATGGAAAGAAAGAGAGTGGTCTTCGAAGAGAATTTCACTGTGAAGTGATCTGACCGTCACGAACGCTTGACGAACTGCCGTGGATATTTATTGTGCTGATTGTAAAAACTTAATTCAGCTGGAATTGACAAGCCTCTTCGAAATACAAGGTAACAATACTGAATAGACTAAGCTTAAACTTGTGTTGTAAACAGGCTTTCATTCTTTGGACGAATTAATTATATGTCCGCGGTTTTCGGATCTGATCTTCCCGTAAACTAATTTCAGGCTGCCTTTAGTGCTCTTTCAGTCGCATTAGTTGTACATTTACAGGAATTTCCCATTAAATATTTCGTTCCAAACTTCGTGTATTATTTAGTAGAATTAACTTTTGTTTGATTTAAAAGGGCCAAGGTTTTTTACTTAATAATTTTAGCCATCTTTTCAAATTTCACTGTCAACCGTCTTGAACAAAAATTGTCGAGCTAGCGCGTTCAGTGACCATATTTGTCAGGCATGGTGCGTGATTGGCTGCTGGTTTCGCGCGAAAAATGTCTAAAAATAGCCTAACTCCTAATCTGATGGGCCGCGCGCAATGCTAGATGGAAACCTCTAGTTATAGACCTCTGTTACTATGTATTTTCCTTCCTAATGATTTTAAATTTTACATTTAAAGTCAGTCAAAAAGTCTAAACAAGGACAGCAGGGATGATTGAACTGCATTTTAACTGAAAGAAAAGTTGATTGCAACTCCCCTGACAATATTGTCTGCAGTAGCCTTGAGACCTTATTGAGTGTTGTTGTTACTTTGAACAGGAACTCGATCATCATCATTAGTGCTACCCTCATTAAATAAAGTCTTTACTTACTTACTTACTAATCATAAATTTTATCTTCTTAGGTTGTATGCAAATTTAATTAATCTTCTCCTGTTATAGTAAGAGGAGTAAGAGCTTGATGTTCACTGACTTATGTTGCATGAGTGATCAGGGTTCTCAGTAGTTATAATAGGCGGCTACATTTAAAGGAGAACGGAAGGTGAAAAACGAAGTTTTGTAACCACTTTTTAAATAAAGTAAATGATGTATCTTAACTAAAATGTGTAATATTTGTCCCTATAATCCATTGGTAAAGTTGTTATGGACTGTAAAAGGCTCGCAACAATGACACGATGTACGTCCGCCATTTTGTCCGCCATTTTGAAGGCATGGGCGCTAAGCATGACGTCATTGCGCTCACTCGCAAATGCGTCAAATCTCAATACAAATACTCCCGTTGAGATAGAAAATCATGGTTCATTCGTTGTTGTGGGCTGTTCGAATAGAACTCCCAAGGACTCTAATATAGGAAAGGAATAAGTTAACATCGCCTGCCATTAAAAGATAAGCCCTTTTAAATAAATGGCTTGCTCAGATAAAGAGAGAAAATTTGCCGCAAATTTTTAATGAATATAAGCTAATTAACTTACTAAACTCATCGAGAAATCTGTGAAAATCAGTTGCAAAATACAGGGACGGCTATAATTACACAGTACATAATCTATATTATCCCAGCATTAAAGGATAAAGACGATCATAAATGTTTCCGTCGTGGTACCTACATATTTTATAAGTACAGTCCCACGGCGCTCTTTAATATTCGAGTCCGCGCCTGACCTAAGCCAACAATTGCCGTCTCCAACACTTCTGTTTGCAAACAGATCATTTCGAAACTAGGATGCTGAGTTATACAGCTAAGAGGGGGATCCTCCTCCAGATCTGAGCCAAATAATGAAAACATAGCATTGCAAAATTCGTAACCGAGTGCAAGTGAACATGTCAGGGTTGTATACAGACACGTATAAACAATAACAACTCCGTAAAAACTAAAATCTTAAATTAAGATAATCAGCATCTTACATAAGATAGACACCATCTTAAACTCAGACTAAGATCATCTTATTTTAAGATAATAACCCCTTAAGTAAGGCAACGACATCTTAACTTAAGACAAGCACCCTCTTAGTTCTAGTAAGATGTAAATCCGTCTTAATTTAAGATTTGAAATGTGTCTTAAAATAAGACGTATTGATTTTATAGTAAGACGCTTCCCTCTTATATAAGAGAAAGACTTCTTATTTTAAGATTGGGGAGTCTTAATTTTCTTATTTTTAGATGAGGAGCATCTTAAATTGAGATGGTTTCTCATCTTAAATAAATTTTAAGATGATTTTTGAAATTGATAAGATACTTCCATCTTAACTAAGTTGCACTGCATCTTAATTAAGATAATTCAACTGCCAATCACATACCTAGTTTGTGATTGGTTACTTTCGATCCAAAATTACGTTGCGTTGCGTTGCGTTCTTCATTTTCAGTTCAAGAGTGAATAGGCCCCTGAATAGGCTGTTTATTCGCGCTTCTCCGCAAGTGTTTTAAACTCAAGTCTGACTAGAATATCATTCTGTTTGCAATTGTTTGTGTGGTATCCGTTATAAAGATGCAACCATCAAAGTTGACAGGAGTTTGGGCTGCAAGAAAACGTCTGAGTTGCAACTGAGATCATTTATAGTTTCAAACCTGCGGACCGCATGAAACTAACGAACATTCAACCGGCAGATTAAACACAACGCAAGCAGTGGATAAAACAGCTAAGACGTAAATGTTTTCATTTATCTTTGTCTCTGTGTATTTTTTCTTTGGATTTATTAGTGTAATAAAGTGTTTTTCCTGATATTTGTAGTGTTTGCGTTACTTTGTACAAGTACAAGTCGGTACATTAGTGTCGTTATCGCATTGGCGCCATTTTGATGACCGTTATTTTTCAAATAACCCGTCAAACCCAACTAAGATGTTTAACATCTTAAATTAAGTTTTCAAACGTCTTAAATTGGAAGTTCTGAGGTAAGATACTTTCTCATCTTAATTTAAGAGTTAAAACATCTTAATTAAGACGAAAATGTATCTTAATGTAAGATGTAAGAAACTTACATTAAGATAAAAGAGTCGTCTTACCTCAGAACCAGAAAAAACGTCTTAATTTAAGATTTTAGTTTTTACGGAGAACATAGAGCAACACAAAATAAGATCAAACACGACAAATTAATCGTTTCTAAATCAGCATGTTTATTATCCTTTTAATTAACAATTTTCACCTGCTATTTTGTCATAGCTTCGTCGATCTCCTGGCACTGCTGGCAGTACACACACTCTCTTTCCTGCTGCTCCGTAAAAACTAAAATCTTAAATTAAGACGTTTTTTCTGGTTCTGAGGTAAGACGACTCTTTTATCTTAATGTAAGTTTCTTACATCTTACATTAAGATACATTTTCGTCTTAATTAAGATGTTTTAACTCTTAAATTAAGATGAGAAAGTATCTTACCTCAGAACTTCCAATTTAAGACGTTTGAAAACTTAATTTAAGATGTTAAACATCTTAGTTGGGTTTGACGGGTTATTTGAAAAATAACGGTCATCAAAATGGCGCCAATGCGATAACGACACTAATGTACCGACTTGTACTTGTACAAAGTAACGCAAACACTACAAATATCAGGAAAAACACTTTATTACACTAATAAATCCAAAGAAAAAATACACAGAGACAAAGATAAATGAAAACATTTACGTCTTAGCTGTTTTATCCACTGCTTGCGTTGTGTTTAATCTGCCGGTTGAATGTTCGTTAGTTTCATGCGGTCCGCAGGTTTGAAACTATAAATGATCTCAGTTGCAACTCCAGACGTTTTCTTGCAGCCCAAACTCCTGTCAACTTTGATGGTTGCATCTTTATAACGGATACCACACAAACAATTGCAAAACAGAATGATATTCTAGTCAGACTTGAGTTTAAAACACTTGCGGAGAAGCGCGAATAAACAGCCTATTCAGGGGCCTATTCACTCTTGAACTGAAAATGAAGAACGCAACGCAACGCAACGTAATTTTGGATCGAAAGTAACCAATCACAAACTAGGTATGTGATTGGCAGTTGAATTATCTTAATTAAGATGCAGTGCAACTTAGTTAAGATGGAAGTATCTTATCAATTTCAAAATCATCTTAAAATTTATTTAAGATGAGAAACCATCTCAATTTAAGATGCTCCTCATCTAAAAATAAGAAAATTAAGACTCCCCAATCTTAAAATAAGAAGTCTTTCTCTTATATAAGAGGGAAGCGTCTTACTATAAAATCAATACGTCTTATTTTAAGACACATTTCAAATCTTAAATTAAGACGGATTTACATCTTACTAGAACTAAGAGGGTGCTTGTCTTAAGTTAAGATGTCGTTGCCTTACTTAAGGGGTTATTATCTTAAAATAAGATGATCTTAGTCTGAGTTTAAGATGGTGTCTATCTTATGTAAGATGCTGATTATCTTAATTTAAGATTTTAGTTTTTACGGAGTGAGTTTTCCAGTTTTCGATTCCCACCCGTGCGATCTCGTCCTGGCTTTCAGCTGCTTCAGTATGCTCTCCGTCGGAATCCGAGAGATCTCACATGGGCTCGAACGAATACGGTTCAAACTCAGCCGTATTTATGGATGAATAAGCGAACGGTATCTAATAAATAATGTAATAATATACATACAACAATTTCTGCATCCTGATTGGCTGAGTTGCCGCAAGAAAAGCTCGTTGAATATTTAATAAAAGGTGGAAAATGCATTTATAAAGAGGCAAATCTAACCTGTGCAACGTCCAGTGAAGAAACTAAACTCTGTCAGAAAGACGGAGTTGTACATGAATATCCTCCTCTGCTGAAAAAAGCCGTTTTGCGGATTTTAAGCTCAATCAGTTTGGAATTCTGGCTGGAGCATCGTGTGCTAGAACGTGCAAGCGATCGATCGAGCAAAGAGCGCATTGACGTCACAACATGGCGACCGTGTATCCTTATTTGGAAGTAACCGGAAGAGAAAGCACACAAAATGGCGGACATTCAATTCCGGCGAATGCTGTTAGATTTCGGTCGTATTTGCACTGAAATATGTATTTTTTTCGCTCGTTTCTTCGAAATTATAGTTTCTTATATAATTTCTAGTAGTTATTTCTACAATTCTAGTTATTACGAAAATTATACTCTGTAGCCTTCCGTTCTCCTTTAAGACAACCTGCATAAACAAAGACTTGTATTTCAAGCTAGAACAATTGGCTACTTTTGACTTGACAGCCGGTGAAATCCTCCTTTTACCAGGGGCGGATTCAGGAATTTTTGATAGGGGTCCCAGGGTCAGGATAGATCAGGATAATTTTAGGAAGTAGATGGCAGTAGTTATTACTAAAAGGTGTCGAGCACCTTTCACATAGTGTCGACATGTCGGGAGTAGGCTTGGGAGGGGTGTTGCCCCCCTCCCCCGCCATTGGGGGGTTTTGGAAGGATCCGTCGTGTGTTTATCCCATCGAGCGCATTCGCAAAGATGGTGGTATGAACCAGTAGGGATTAGCCCTTGCTTCGTCCCAATCCCTCCGGTCCAAATTTCTCGCGCCATGCTCCTTTCGAGCCACATTAGATTATTTTGAGAGAGAGAAACAGACTGCAAGCAGTCTTGGGGACCTCCCCAACAAACATTTTGAGATTTCAGCCTCTGAAAAGTGCATTTTGGTGGATCTGTATTTTCAGTGATCACTTGAGTTACCTCAATTACACTTAACTGTGACCAAATGAAACTCTCTGAGGTGTTTAGAAGAGAGGATCTAATTCGTGGAAATGTCTTCCTTATCACCGGCAAAAAATTCTCAGCTTGGCATATTTTTCAACAAGAGAAAGGAATGGGTAACATGTCAATACAGGCTCGACTTGTATTCAGTGCGGATTGCACAGCAGCTAGTACGCATTCACAAGCCAAAATAATTCAACTGATGGCGGTCATTGCAACAGTTTTTGAGATTATCCAGCGATTACGGAAGGTAGTTTTTTCTCCATAAACTGGTTTGTTTTCACGTACCGCCAATTGATAAGCAAAATATTTGGAAGCAGTGTTGCCCTCTTATCGTTTTACTTAAGTGTTGTTTAGCAATTGAAACAAAAACAAAAAAAATCGTTTGACACGCTCTCTCGACATTATTGTTAATTTGAACACGCGCATTGAGTCCCAGACCTCACGCATCTCACTTGTTGAACATTTGTTGAGGTCGTTTGACAAGGCATGGTCTCGACATCTCTCAACATGACTCAACAAATATTGAGAGAATGCTGAAAGAAATGTCGAGACCGTTTGACCGGGGCTTAATCCCGAGATGCCCATTGAGCCCTCTTTGATTATAAGATTGATAGAAAGATCAATCCTCAAGATAAAGTATACGATAAAAAAGCACAATTTGTATTGGTAATAGTAATATTTCAAAGTTTGAAATATTACGAGCCCTTATTTATTTATAATACAAGGCAAATATATATCCTACTCGAGTAAGACGATCGTAGCTGATTCACAGATGTCATTGAAGCTTCGTTTTCAAACGTTTGAGCAACTTAGTGATGGAATGCTTTTTTCAGCTCAGTTACACCCCACAAAAGTGTTTTAATTTCAATATTAGTAGTTTTTTGTACACTTTGATTGATAATCTCATTGAAATGCCTACCTTTTGTCCACACTTTAAAATGTCCCTCTTTTTTAGAGTCAATTGTTACACTTGCCACTGTTATTTCTACATGCAGGTATTTCAATATTTCGGATAAATAGAGCTCGTTCTAACCAATCTCCTTTCAGAAATTTCTTCCATACATGTCTAGGAAAGTCAGTAAGATAGTTTATGACAACAGAGTATATACAACACACATATTTGGGAAAAGATTCAAGTGACCCAGTTATCCACTTGGCTTGTAGGGGAGTGTACGGAGAGTCATGTGGAACCAGAATAGCAAGAAACTTAAATGCCTTTGAATATATATGTTTATTTATATTCAGTTCAGTCATCAAGATACACGCAATATAGGATAACTGTCTTTACTGGCGCTTCATACTTAATAATATACCGTAAAGTTTCAAAATTAACGACCCTCGTTACTATCAAATTTAGCAGCATTTTTCTACTTTCGGGTAGCTAAAACTAGTACAACATGCAGTGTACAATACTTACTTACTTACTTACTTACTTACTTACTTACTTGCTTGCTTGCTTACTTACTTACGTACTCACTCACTCACTCACTCACTCACTCACTCACTCACTCACTCACTCACTCACTCACTCACTCACTCACTCACTCACTTACGGACGGACGGACGGACGGACGGATTTGCTTATTCACTTCCTTCCGGACTGACTTATTTTGCGACGTTAACATGACAATTTGCCGGTACCCATTTATACTGGGCCAGTTGTTCAAAGCACGATTAAGCTAATCCAGGATTAGCATGAATGTTGATTTCAGTTTTGTAAATTTTCAGTGAGGTTTTCTGTTTATATTTTTTGTCCTTCAGTTTTGACTTTGAGCAATCTCAAACTCTACAAAACATTAGTAATGAAAAACACTTTTATCCAAGATATATTAAAACTTCAATTGACTTTTAATCCAGGATTAGCGCTAATCGGCTTTCGGGCAACCGGGCCCAGCTGGGCAATCTTGTCCAGATTTTCCAATACAACACAAGGATCTTAATCTGCCAAATGTCTGGATATTTCAGTTCACATTTGAGAGCTCCCTAAGATAGGCAAGTTTGTCTACTTAGTATATTAGTGATTTTACTGGAATTTTGGAAACCACGTAACACAAGGGATCTCGAGAACATCATTTCACGAATCATATTTGGAAATCAGGTTGATCATTTAAAAGGACGAGGAAAGGAGAAAGCAGAGAACCAACAAGCAAACTGCCGTATTTTCTCGATTAAACGCTGGGTTCGAATAAACGCCGGGTCTATTACGTCAAGTTTCATAAATAAACGCCCCCGGCGTTTAATCGAGGTCCCGTCGTTTATTTGGGGTCCGGCGTTTATTTGAATCTGGTCTTATGTAACTGATTCTCTACGATTAATAGGTGTAATGATTTAGGTCAAGTTCACGAGCCACAATGATATAACAGTTCAATTTATCAGTTTTGCTCACTCCACATTTAATAAACCACTAAGTACAGCGTTCGCAACGTCTTGTTTGTATCAAAATTTTTGACTGGAGTCGAAGTTGGTGACATTTTTGCCTTGTTTAGTGGATGTTTTTGTTAATGGTTTGTTGAATTTTTCCTTTAATTTCAGTAAACTTTATTGTAAAATTAGCAAAAACACGTGGCTATTAAGAATGATGAAAAATATCCATGTTTAATAAACACCGGGTTCAAATAAACGCCGGGGCTATAAGGTTAACGTAGCTAAAAAAAATAAAAAAATAAAAAAGGAACAAAATTATGTCAATTATATTAGTGTCACTAGCTAGTAAATTGAATTTTCAATATTGAAAAACATTCATATCATTTATTTATTTTATAACTGACAAAAAACTTTAAACAAAGAACTCTAACATAGTTCAGCTGTATGGAAATGTTAGGAGGATTTCATGTAAGCATTTGGAACTCTCTCCCTAATAACATAAGGGAACTGAAATCATCAAAGCACTTCAAGTTTACGCTAAATAATCACCTGTTGGCTAACTTGCCGTGAGCATACGTCACGAATATTATCTTTTTAGATTTGTATGCATATGATAGTTTTTAGATGATTAGTTATTAGATGATAGTTTTATATTATACATTATTATAGGTTATTAGTCAAGTTCATATTGTGTAAATTGTAAATTAACTCTGAAAACCCCCTTGGGGAGAGTAATAAACATATTGTATTGTATATATTAATGTAGCATCTGTTACCATGGCAACTGTGAATAGCACCTTTGTATTCAAAATAAAGTTATAATAATAAATGCACGTGCTATCAATCAATCTTAGTTGCTTAATCTTTCAATTTAATTTAACAAATAAAAACAGCCTTAACCTAGCTTTCTTCTGTTATAAAAGCACGCGCGGAATTGACGAGAACACTCAAGACGTAGCTTTTGTTTGCTATTGGTGGTTTTCATCAACATTACAAAAACTGTTTGCTTGCATGAACAACATCAGAAAATTAACAGAACTGGCAGAAAGAAACGTTTTGTCCAAATTATAGCTTTGTAGCGTTTCTCATAACTGAGTCATTGCCAAACTAATTTTCAGAAAATTACAGTACTTTATTTTAGTATGCCGCCGCCATGTTTGTGTCCTTCAGAGGGGCACAAATATGGCCGCCATAAAATTGCACAAGAAGTAGAGTAGATTCTACCGTCAATATCATTAGCTTTCACTTCAAACCTGTTTAGACATTGCTTTTTAGAACCATAATTTTGTTGAACAACTTAAAGAAAAAGCGATAAACGAAAATACAATGAGAGCTACATGTACCAAAACGTGAGTGAATGTCTGGCAGAAAAGGGAAAATGAAAGAAAAGTGAACCCAAAAATTGAAGAATACGAACACGTTTCGCATCTGTTGACAGCAGCTCGTGCAATTTACAATTTATGGTCACTCATGATGCTTTGAAAGTTCTCACATTGCAATCGCTTAAAGGCTCGTACAATTTTGAGAACTTTCAAAACATTACTCGCGCCATAAATCACGAATTGCACTCGCATCCTTGCGATTTTCTATACATACCAGCTGATATCCACTCCTAATAACTAATAAATAAATGTCATAAATATTATTTCCAGGTTTGCCTTTAACTCATTGTTGTCCTTCGTTTCCCGCATTAGGAATAGGTGCTGTAGCGCCACGGAATCTCTGTTTGTATAACCTGAATACTCTCTTCGTGAACACAAATGAAAGACTGATGAGGACACCTGTTGAAGGTAAAAGAGATGTGTACAGCGTACAGTGTAGATAGACTTTCCAAGTTAGCTGCATGTTTAAATAGGAAGGTCATAATTAAAGCAAACGACGTCGAACACAACGGCAACAATAACATTACCAAATAAAGGATTCACATGTACTTGAATTTATTTCACTCACTAGAGTTGGAATTACATTAACTGTTTTGAGTGGACTTTCAGGGCCGATTATTTAAACGACGTTTAGACATCGCTTAAGAAAGTCTTGGTCTAAGCCGGGTTTAAACCGGGGAACAGGATTATTTAAACGTCCTTTATTTTAAACCCGCCTAAGCGGTGTCTAAACACAGGCTAGCAAACAATAGCAACTTAGACCTGGTCATGAGTAGGTTTAGACGTAGTTTAACGCTTTTATTAGTGAAGGTTTGTGTCATGGATGGAAGTTCGAAGTATAGAACGTTACAGGAATAGGCTAACAAGCCGAGTCCGAAGAATCAGACAGTTGAGGGATAGAATCCTCTAGAAGAATACGACGATGACAATTTTCCTTAGACTGCAAAACAGTCTAATTTCCGTCGACGGTTTAGGCTCAGGAAAGAAGCACGTTTTAAGAGTGGATATTTTTATCATACTAAGTTTTCAAGAAAAAAAGTTTACTTCAGCATGTCCATAAAATGTTCCATAAAATGAAAACTTTTCAATAAGTATCTTCAAAATTATTAATAAAAATAATCAAGTAGTTCCCTGTAGAAAGCAGGTAGTTCTTGGCTTACATTATTGACGTTATAATTGCACTTCAGGATGAATGGTAGCCCATCACGTTTGGCGAAAATAGAAGTTTTGAATTATTTGCCAAGCGTTATCATTAGAGCGATCAGTATAGCGTAGAAAAACGATTATAGCGTGCAAAACCGACTAAGAAAAAACTCGAATTGTTAAAGAGCGGTTTAGAAGAAACAATAGCTAGACCTGTTAGACCCACGTTTAGACATGGTCTCCGTGAAATGCGGCTAATCCGCATTCTAATCACGCAATTTAGACTCAGCCTAGCCGTGGTCTATGGAAGCCTTGGCTAAAACCTCGATTTAGCCTTAAACCAGGTCTAACTTAGACTTCGTTTAAATAATCGGCCCTCAGAATTTAAATTTTGCTCAAACTAAAAATAATCTGACTACCTACGAAACACAATGTTCTCATTTCCTCAGTTTTATTTGAAAAGGTTGTTCTATAGATTCTTACATTGTTTTGCTTTAACCCTTTGTCGACTGCCAGAAAACTGACTATTTTAAGGGGGGGGAGGGGTTATTATCTGAGGAAGTATAATTTGTTTGGTATTAAAGATATCTCATCCTGTTATGTCATTTTAAAGCCGAACATTTTTGATTGAATTTCTAACGGGTAATTTATGTAATACGTGCATAGTTGATACGATTAAAAAATAAGTCATATTTCTTGGAATAAACGAACAATCACATTTTACTTACCTTGGGAACTGTTTACGAGTACATACGGGTACTGCAAATAAGGAGTCTGGTAGAAGGCTAGAACAAAACCTAATATCCACGTGACTCCTAGCACTGACGTCAGCTTCAATACGATGAGAGGCAGGCGTGTTTGGATTGGAGAAGCAATGTTTACCCTTGAAAGTATGTATAAGAATGTTTAGAATTACATGTATAATGCATGCATATTTGTATTCA
>MU826598.1:0-14586 GCA_029204205.1 Desmophyllum pertusum
CCTGGCGACCCCCCCCCCCCCCCCCCCCCCCCCGGAGCAGCCAAGTTGTACACATTTGGTTCAAATTGACTTGAAACTGGGGCATACATAAAGGTATATACCTGGATATATATTCACTATTAACGCTAAACTAGGTGATTAATTGCTGGTGCATTGGCTGAGAAGGTAGTCCTCACTGTAGCTGATAATAAGGAAATGAAACCAATATAAATGGACATATGAACTAAAAAGTAGAATAACGCAATTAGATTAAAACAGATTGTGTTGTTAAACACCCCAAGCATTAATCTCACCTATGGTGCATAGGGTGCTCTCTTGGTCATTGCTCTTGACGCAAACTATGCATACTTCCCAGAGTGTTTCTTAAATTTCTTTGTATTCATGCAGCGTCTCAGCTTATGATCCCCAGTGGCCACAACCTCAATCGCACCTTGTTTTATTATTTTGCAGCAAGCAGCAGTTCATGTAAAGCACGTCTTTCGAACTCTTCTCTGTAAAGCACTCTTCTCCTTCTCGCCGATCTCATGTTCTGAAACAAGCTAATTTGATATCCAAGGTTATCTTGTTAAATATCACCAAGTATTAATCAAGATGTCTATCCACGTATGGAGCTGCTGGCTACCAGCAGCTTCTTGGTACTAGGAGGTGTCGCGCAGAGGGCGCAGAAAAACTGTTGGTGATGGAAGTTGTTTGCCTAAGTATGGAAGACATTTGTCGGAAAGGCGCTTCAAGTCAGTATTGTTTGGATGAAACCTTGAGGCAAGAGAAGTTCTGTAGACTGAGGGAAGACCTAGGGAATTGAGTGAAGTTTGCAACCAGGAGGACATTGTGCATATAACAGGTATGGATATTTTGTTTAGTTATATGTCTTTAACTTACACTTATACAGGCAGATCTTGAATGAAAACCATTTTGGAATTGAGCTTACACAAAATGAGTTGAGGCTACTTTACAGCAAATAAGGTTCAAACATACATTCTCCATTTACTGACAGTCTTAACCAATAAAAATTGATAATTGCCAGTCATTCTGGAACTACCATTTCAAGGTATAACAACATGATACTATTAAAGTTCACATTGTGTTCTGTAAACAGTTTCTCCTGCATTGGTCAGACTTCTTGTTTACATGGTAGGGAGGCTTATACCAGAATTTTCTTGTTAGCGCGGCAGATGGCCAATAAGCAGGGAGAGGCGGGAGGGAGACTTAACAGTAACTTACCAGTACATGTATAACCGGGAGTTTACGGTATGCTATATACAACTAGATCTATAGCATCCCCAATCACATATAGTCTGGCATAAGGTTATAATTTCTTCATCACCTTTCTCTCTTGGACTAATGTAGTTATCCTTCAGGCCTCGCTATCAAAACCATCTATGTTCTTTAAGATCCTCTTTTCTAACGTCTAAGTCTGCCATTGCCATACCATGAAACGACCGTGAAAATATCTTGTTCTAATTATTATCTTCTTCTCGTAGACCACTATACATGAATATATTTTAATCAGTTCTGTTTCTTTTGCAGGGGTCATTGACTCAAACACAGGGACGTGTATCCTTGACAACTCGGCTGACCACTACCTTGTCGTCCATCCTGATACCTTTTAAGTGGTCTGTGTTGTAACTTACTGTTTCCATGGCAACTGAAAAGTGTTTGCGGGCAGGGGCGCAATGTACTTAATGAGCGGATTCCGCCACTTGGAAAGGCCAAAAATGGAAAAAAGGCCAATGTTGAATTGGAACACTTTTCCTTTTCATGATCTTGTTTGATTTAGCCCATGGAATTTAATGGTGAGTTCAGTAGTAACAATGTAATTTTCCAAGCATACCCTGGTGAAAAATTTTTTGGAACGATCCATTCTGCCATAAGGATCTTAATACATGGATCTTCTTGGCAATCTTAAGTTAAGGATCTTATCTGCAAATGTATAATCCTCAAAGATCTTAACAGATCTAAAGCATCTGTTTAAGTATTTCCTGGTTCAAAAACAGGACTATCATATTTGGTGCTACATCAAAATTATTGTAAATACAGTTGAAACCTCTCTAGAAAACGGGCCAAGCCTAAAGCCTGTGGCAAAATTAACTGGCCGTGGTAGAGAGGGTGGCCATTCTAAGGAGGTTTAAAAAAGAGTAAACTAAGTGTATATTATCAGCGCACATTTGGGAAAAAAATCCCTGGCCTGTTTGCAAAGAGATGTGGTTTGACTGTAAATCAATTTCTTTATGGTTACTCAGTGTTGTTATAATTTATTTTACTGTGGTTCCTTTAAAGAATTCCTCCCTGATGCCCTTTTGAAAAGAGCCTTGTTGACCTTCTTCAGAAAGCCTCTCCTACATGGGACGAACCTGTACAGCTTGGGGCAGACAGAGAACTGGGGGCCTTGGAGAAGTTTCAAGGAGCATATCCCCACTTTCTCTGTGACTGGGCCAAGAAAATTTTATGGTTACTTTTTCCCCACCCTGATTTGGGGACCATGGGATTTTTAAGGACCCTGAGTTACCCCACAGGTTTTGCCGAGCAGCCCTAGGCGTCTGTGTGTCTGCACTGAAAGACATAAGAAGGAGAAACATCTGGTCCACCAAGATTTTGGATTAAAGGGTTAGCAAGTTTTTATTTTATGCCTGTGGGAACAGGCTAAACCATAACATACATCAGATAAAAAAAAACTATTGGTTTTTTGAAATTTTAAAGGCTACAGGATTGATTTTAAATTTAATCTGGGTTTTTTTTAGGGAAAGTTGATGCCACAGTTGAAGTTAAAATCGACAAGAAAGACCTAAAAATCAAACGACACAGACCTGATACCAGAAAAACCAGATGCAGACAAAAAGTATTTGCCATTAGAGCTGAAGACAGGGAAAAATGTTTACCAAACTAGGTGAGACGAAACAATAATACTGGCTGTTACTGGTATTAATTTCTTGATAAAAGTGAGGTGAAGTTCGCAGGTTGGATCCAGGAATTTTTTGATAGGGGGGTCCTAGGGTTTTTCTTGAAAAAATGTGAAGTAGAAGGATAATTTCTGGGAAGTTAGACAATTAGTTATTACTTCCCCCCCACCCCTAGAAAAATTTTGAGATTTCTGGCTGTGAAAAAGTGCAATTTTGTGGATCCTGGAGATGGTTTTGCTATGGATAATGATGAAGGCAAAAAAAAACCCTCAGGTCTGAAACCCCCCCCCCCCCCCCCCCCCCGAACCCTCCCCCTGGATCCACTACTGAAGTCTGTTCCAATCCTAAGGGAAAACAGAAATAGAAACAGAAGATAATTTCATTCACCTAGGCTTATAATCAGTGTTATAATGCCTGTTTTTTGTTAAAATTAGTTTTAGTGAGAATGTTTGTTGTGTCAGGCTTACACTGTAGTGTAAAAATCTAGGTTCTTCTGAAGATGCTGTTTCCTCATTTTGGTTGAAAACAAACTTTAAAAAATAAAACAAGAGCTGCGACTGCAAAATACCATTTGACCAGACATTATTTATGAAATAAAATTCCAAGATGAACTCCAAGCCCCCACCCCTAAATCTGTTTCATGTCCTCCCTTTCCCTACACAGAAATTCTCTCAAATACTTTTTTTTATCTGTTGATAAATAACAAAATTTTAAAGGTTAAAAACTACCTTTCTTGCCATTTGTCCACCAGGTTCAATTGAGCACCGGGCGCAAAGTGATCCTGTACACCTTACTCATGTCTGACCGCTACTCTCAAGCAATTGATGCAGGATTGTTGTTTTTTACATGAAGGCAGCTCACATGCTCAGGCGTACCTGGTTTTCCCTTCACGAGAAGAGGGCCCTGGTACTGAAAAGGAATGAGGTGGGCACGGTACTTGACGCTCAACAGGGCAGGAGCTACAGGCACCATGCCAGGTGTGGTTGGTACAATGTAGTAATGGAAACTGAAAGGTTAAAGTTTTGCCTCTGGCTTGGAGGAGCCAAGTGGTTTGTTAGTACTGGCCACTGAACTCCAGTTTCTGTAACATGAACTGGATAGGTTGCTAGTCCATCAAATCCCCCCCCCCCCCCCCCCCAGCATTTTGTCAGGTTTCCCTAACAGTTCTCGAAAATTGTCAGGAACACAAACATAACGGTTTTATTTTTCCTCAAATTAAATATATCCCTGAGAAAATAAAACATGAGACTACTCACTCTCATAGCCTCACGTGGTAACGGCGAAATGCAGGATTTTTGCCATTCATGGGAAAAAACTAATACTAATTATGGCATGAAAGTACAGGCTATCTTCAAGGGTTTCCTGATAAGTTTTTGAAGTCAAGGTGTCAATGAGGAATTGCAGTGGGTCAATAGATATAGACCTCTCTAAGATCGTCTGAAGTTTTTTCATTAAATTTTGTCGGGTCAGGTAGCCAATCATTTTGGGTTTTTGAACACTGTCTTGGAAATCAAAACTAAAAGTAACTTAAAAGAATGATTTATTTTACCCTGTTTTCAAGCAATGTTAAGAGATCTCAACACCTGCCGGCGCTGTTCTCAGGCACAAAACTGCACCACCCGCTTCCACAAGGCTGCGGAGCAAGGAGACAGCATGACCAGCGGTCTGGCGAAATTTTTGACGAGATGACAGGCCACATGACCAACACCTACGTCAATTACTTCACAAAACTGGTATAAACTGGTTTGTCTGGAAGGGAAGGAAGATGGAGCAGAAACGAAACCAAGGGAAAAAATTTTTTTTTGGTGTTTAGAAGGAATGGGAGAGGGAAAAGATGGGTCGGTGTTTTAGCAGCATGGGTGTAAAGCCACACGATCACGACACTGTGATAGCCAACAGTCCGCTATTGTAGACACAAGTTTGAGCGTTCTGTGGACCATCCCAGCGTGACGCCTTTGCCAGGATGTGCATATTACCACAGGAGATCGCGGGATTTTGAGCGAAAGAGTACAATGGAGCCATAGCTCTTGCAGCAGGTGAATGGACCATTTTTTCAAGGTTGCCTTTTTGCCTCTACTTCAAAACGAGTCCTGGTGCAAAACCTTTCATGTGAAAATGAGTTTGATTTTACATGAAAATGAACATGGGAGAAAAAAACTCATTTTTCATTTGAATGGTTCCGCACCAGGACTCGTTTTGAAACAGAGGCAAAAGGCAACTCGGAAATGGCTTATTGAGTATGCGTTTTGCAGAATTTTTGCTTGTCTGAAAATGTGGGCCCTGAGAAATCGGGTCCTCGAGTAAAAGCAAAGAGAAAACCAATTTGACCAGCCATGTTTGTGAACACACTGGTCAGTACTGAGTGACCTATGTAGCGTTTCGTTTATACAGCTGTTTTCGAGAAAGGTTGTCGGAAAAAAAGCACACGCGAACAATCCCGAAAAGGTAAATTCTGGGGATATGATCAGCAGGTACGTTTTCCTGACACTGTAGCTGTCGACTAACCTACTTTTTTGTTGCTTTCTTTTAGCACTCGCAAACATACGTCCATGGCGTCTCGTGCCATTTTCTCAGATTTCCCTGAAATTGTCTGAAGTCAAGGAACCGTGAAACTTAAAAAACTACCCACAATACCTATCGGGATTGTCGCGTGCGCTTTTTTTCCGACAGCCTTTCTCGAAACAGCTGTATGTAATATAGGTTATTTCACGTTTCCCTCTACCACAGGTTATATCCATGAAGTGGACAAAGAAGGAAGTTGTGGTCTTACTGGACAGAGATTTTAACTAAAAGGTTAATAAAGAATAGTACAGGTCAACTGTCTCGTAAGCGACCACCCTTGGTACAGGAAAAAAAGTGGTCACTTACGGGAGGTAGTCGCTTACGAGAAGTGTTCACTAGGAGAGAGGTGGACTGTACATGGGTGCGCGAAAGAAATGAAGTTCAACTCGATATCGATTTTAACACGAGAAAAGAAATTTCATCTTATGACCTCCAAGCAACCATATATTATTTTGTTTATTTCCGACCCATTTTCAAAGGCTACCAAAGATTTTCCGAATGGAGCGAATACAGCCGCCTTCCGGGGCGCGCGATGGATTGGAAGGCGGCTGTATCACAGGATAGTTCGGACTGTGCTTTTGTTCGGACGGGAAAATTTTCGGAATTTTTTTTTGTCCGAAAATTTTTGTGACTAAAGTAATCACTAATGACAATTTTAACTTGCTCCCATGTAGGTATGATGCCACAGACTGAACAAACAAGCTCAAGACTTTATCGGGGGCCTTGGACAAGGATGAGGAGTACAGTACCCTCACCACACTGTGGTCCAACATGGCCAAACTGTTCAAAGGAGATTTCTGACAGAGATGCTCAGCTGCGTCCGTCAAAGTCGTCGACTTAGAAGGGCTCCGGTGTTTTCAAGGAAAAGAAGGAATGATTTAAGCAGTGACCATGTCAAGCCAAACATCGGATATTGCGGAGTTCTTCTCGCAGCAAACACCGTAAGTTTCTTTAGAGAGCTTATTAGCGCAGACGTTTTTGAGCCCACGGACGGTAATCGGAAGTCGGATGTTTTTCTCTTCTTTGGCGCGTATTGGTTCGACTTTTCGTCCATAAACGTCAAGTTGTAAACGCTAAAACGAGAGCTTTCCAACTCAATTTGGTGGGGGTGGGTGAAAGCGCACCAAAAACTAGAACAATTTCGCCTTACGGTTTGCCTTCCGTGGCTCAAAGCCTCTCTAAAATTTTGTCATCAGTAAATTATATTTAATTTTGACAAAACATGAAAGTGAGGGCTTATTAGGACTGGATAGGTTGTGATTTCCCATACAAATTTGAATTTGCCATAACTTTTTTTGGCCGCCGTTAAACCAAAAACGCTCAAACTTCTCAAGGGACAATATATTTTTTGCAGTTGCTTTTTAATGTGATATCCTCAATTTCTTTGATAATCTTAGCCAACTACGAGCAGTAGTTCATCAAATGCGACACGCGAAAAAATTGCCGCGGCGAGAATTGGGGGCGAGACACCGGGGTCTTTGATTTTCGCGCGGCTATTTTTCCTCTCGTTTTATTTCACTTCTCGCTCGAGAAACTAAAGGAAAGAGGGACTGCTTGTAATCTAATGTCTAGGATCATACAATTTTTTTTTTTTATTCTCAAAGCAGCAGAAGCCAGAAATCCTTATCTGATCCAGCTGTGGCGTGCATCCTGCACGCTTGGAACACAGGGCAGCGGAAGGTGCAGTGTCTAAAGCTCTGGCTGCTCATCACTACGCACTGATCCTCGGTATGCCAGGTACAGGGAAGACCACCACCATCTCCTGTCGGGTGCGTGTACTGGTGGCTAGCGGCAGATCTGTTTCTGCTCACTAGTTTATACTCATACTGCTGTGGATAACATCTTTACTCAAGCTCAAAGAGGTTTGTGTTCGTCTTTACTATTAGAGAGCTTAAGGACTATGTCACAATATTTTAAGTAATTTTTGCGAAGTGCAAAATCACCTTCAAACTGAAGAAAGCCTCAAAATAACAGTTTGTTTAAGGTAGAAAAACAACAAGGAGGTAATAAATAAACCAAACAGGAACAAGGATGGTTGACTGAGGATGGAGAAGATTGAGACGGATTTGCGAATGGCGAACTTGAAAAAAAATTTTGGCCAATTTTTTCAAGATGTGCCAACCATGGACGTACCTCCTATTTAAGCACAGACGTTTTTTTAGTCAAGGACGGGCAAACCGCAGGGGGGAATTGTTTCTTGTTTTTTGGACACCTAACGGCAGAAGGAAAAGAGGGCGCTCCAAAACAACTTGGCGCAGAACTGTGGGAAAAAAAAGAAACTAAGGAAGCTAACCACAGTTGGAGCTCCATTGAGAAAACTGGCTAAAAGATAGGCTGGGTGCAGGGGATTCGTTGCTGCCCTATGTGTCACCAGGGAAATGATGGGGCAGTAAGCAAGCTAATAAACAGCTACTTGTTCACGGCGTAAGCTACGTAACAAACGCAGTTATAGTAGACTACGAGCAGTCCCCTCATTTTTTCTCAGGGATAGTCGAGTGGGATCTTTTCCTCTCACCGCCGCGCGTCGCGGTCTCCTCGAGGCGATTTTCGCGCGCGCTCGCGTGCTCTCCCACTCGACTATCCCTCCGAAAAATGAGGGACTACTCGATGTCTACAGTTTCTAGTTATGTCATTGATATCCTTCCGAAAGTAAATGGGTGCCGTGAAACGTCATCTGTTTTACTCAGTATTTACTGGAGTGGTTTGGTGTTTTATTGTTTAAAGCCTTTTCCTCTCTGTCTTACCTTCAGGCAAATATGGATTTCCTTCCGCCTTGGCCAGGTTCATAAAAATTCTTCCTGAGTTTACAGTCCTACTGCGTTTCAAAGGGCTGCAGCAGGTATCAAGACTGTCAATGAACTGAGGCAATTATATGAATCCAAGGTTAAATGTTACCATCTACCAGCGATAGAGCGATATTCTAATGCTTGTCGTAAGACTTCCCCAATAAAACCAAATAATCAAAGAGCTGATCACTTCATCCCTAAATGGCGCGATGAACCATCAGAACTCGAAGGCAGAAACAGCTAAACCGATAACAAGCGCGGAAAAAATATGTAACCGGTGTCAAATGCGGGAAAACATGTAATCCTTGTGTCACCTTTTATGCATACTTACCACTGTCTGTAGGTATGACATCCCACAATTCGATGCCAGCGTGAATTAGCTGTATAACATTTTGGCAATGAGAATAGAAAATGTGAGCAAAATGTATAATAAATAATGTCTGTCTTAACTCCCTCCCAACGCTACTTTTGAAAAAGCCTCTCTGGGTTTATCGTACATTATTTTTTCTTTTTGCACGAAATAATTTTCTACTTCCTTTATTCTTAGTCCGTAGTGGCGACCACGTGTTTGGGTGTGAACCACGCCCTTTTCTCGCAGCGCTCGTTTGACTACGTATAGTGGGAACGAGGCTTCACAGATCACGCAGCCCGTGTGTATTGCGTCCTCTCAGACATGCTCGTGTCTTCATCTTAGTGGGTGATCATTATCAGTTGCCGCCTTTGGTGCAGAGTGTCGAAGCAAGGTAAGTTCAAGCGCCTGAAACATGCGGGACTATGAAGTAAACGTCTCAATTAACGGTTGCGTTTTATCATCTTAGCGGACGTCTCAAAGTTTAGCCTTGATTTTTCATGTTCGTCGTCTGTAATCCGTGTCAATCTTTCCAAATTTTAACAATCGTGTTCCTATTTGGCTTGTTATTACCTTTTTTGGTGGCGGATCCAGGGGGAGGGTCGGGGGGATCCCGGACCCCCCTATCATATATCATATCCATAGCAAAACCATCTCCAGGATCCACCAAAATGCAATTTTCAGAGGCCTGAATGATCTCAATTTTTTCTGGGGGAGGCCCCCAAACACCCCCTCCGCGCCTTTACTACTACTTTACTACTTTACTAACTTCCAATTCTACTTCACATTTTCGGGAAAACACTGGGGACCCCCCCTATCGAAAAATCCTGGATCCGCCCCTGCAACTGGCCTCACACTGATGGAGCTTATCACGGTTTCCATAGCATGAAGCCGACTAGGAGTATTGCTACTCCCCCTGGATGGGATGCTAGTCCCATCGCAGGTTATCCCCCCAGCATTTTGTAGCCGGTACTCATTTATACACCTGGGTGGAGAGAGGCACTGTGAGAGTTTAATGTCTTACCCAAAAAACACAACACAATGGCCCCGGCCAGCGCTCGAACTCGGACCGCTTGATCTGGAGTCCAGCCCTCGTCCAATCAAACGAGCGCTGAGAAGAAAAAGGGCGTGGTTCACCACCCCCAAAAAAAAACGGGATACGTGGGTTGCCCAAAACTAAACGGGGAAGCCATTAGGGCCCATACACCGCGTCTTTCCCCCACGTTTTTTTTTTTTTTGTTTCCATAACCAACATTAGTGGAAATTGGGGTTTTAATTTTCAAGGTTTTTCCTTCCCTTCCGATTTTGGAAGGCAATTTTGTTTTTTTGTGGGCTCCAGACAAAAAAAAATTGACTTGATATAATTCGTTGGGGTTTTTTGATTAGCCCTCCTTTTTAAAACATGGAAACACGCATTTTTTTGCATCAAACCCAGAGAGGGAGGGAGAAGTGGGCCCAAAATTAGTCCCCCCCTGTTTTTTAAAAAAAAAAAAAAAAAAAACGGTCCCCCTTATTCGGAAAAGGCGGCCCCCAACCCTCCACTACGCCCGGGTGGGGATTTTCAGACCTTTGAAAAAAACACCAAGTTTATCGCGAAATGAATCCAAAGGGGAAAACATTCATTGTGTAAAGGGGGAAAAGTGCTGTTCCCCACCCACCCCAAAAAAAAACCCACGCCACGCCTTTATTCTAAACCGAAACCACAGGCTCAAAAAGTGATTGGCTTAACAACCAGGGGGCCTTTGTGGGCCACGCCTTCGCTTTTGTGGGTTTAGAGCTTGCCTACAACTGGTGGGATTTGGGCAAATTTTGGGCCCAATTTTTTTATGTGGAAGGAAAAAATCGGCCCGCTTAACTGATTTGTTGGCCAGGGCGTAAATTGCTAGTTTCCCCTCTTACCACAGGGGGGGGACCGATTATTATCTTTTTTGTGGGCTTTTCGTCCCCCAACCGGCCAAAAAAAAACCAACTCGGGGGGTTTGGTTCGCTCGGGGAGGAGAAGGCCGTTTTTTTTTTTGCGTTGGGGACGCAGCCAAAAAAAAAAAAAAAACCGGCCCCTTGGCGCTAAGGAAGGGGGGGGAAATGGGTTATTTGCGGCGCGAAGGGTGCAAGAATGGGTTTTTGGGGTTTTTGTCCTCTGTTTGTTTAAAAAGCCAAAAGCCCAAAAAACGGAGGGAAAAAAAAAAAAAAAAGCGAGTTGTGGGTTTTTTTGCAACATGTGTTGGGGGGGGGGGGTGGGGACCGGGGAAGTTTTTTTCTCCCCACCTTCAAAACCTCTTTGTATTTCGGCCCACTTTTTTTAGGAAAAAAACGAAAAAAAAGCAAAAAATCCTCTGGAAGCCGTGGGGGTGTCCGTCCAAAAAAAATCCTCGCTAGTGTCGCCTTTTGTTTTGGGGGATTTTCCCGAATTACTTCTGCGAGACACGGGCATTCCGTTCCAAGCCCTGCCGCCTAAATTTTTTGTTCCCTCCAGTAAAAAAACGAAAATTTCCCCAAACAAAGCGGACCTGGCCGGGACATGTCGGACCTTGTCCTCCCGATTGCTTCTCGCGTTTTTTTTTGGTGTTTTTTCTAAAAGTGGGGGTGAATTGGCTTTACTCATTCAAAAGGGCCGTGGGTTTCAAAAACGAAAAAAAAAATCTATCGACGACTTTCAAGAAAAAAAAGAATTGAGAAGGTTTCAAAGTTTCCGGGATAAAGAAGCGCCACGGAGGAGGTCGCGCCGAGAGGGGCCATGGGCGAAGTTTTATTTTCAGGTCAGAAGCGGAGAGGGGTTTTTTTTTTTGAAAACTTTTTTTTTTGTTTCAATCTTTCTTTTCGGTTTTTCTTAATTTTGCGCCTCCGCGGGCTTTTTTAATTTTTGGCATTCCGGCCTTTTAAACAATCCCAAAATTCGGGGTTTTATTTATTTACGCGGGGCCTCCAATTTCCTACAATCAATGAATTGAGATTGAAATTGAAAATTGGCCAAAGGAAAATTCACGTTAGAAGGTTAACTTCCCTCATTGATTTAAAACCAGAAAATAATGTCTCATTTTCGGGCGCGAATTAACGCTTTTTTTTTTCCTCAAAGACTTGGGAAATTTGTTAGTTATTTTTTTTGGCGTTAATTTCTTTCTCTAGTATAAAAAAAAACTGGCTTCTAGAATGCCCCCCCCCTCCGTTTTCGCCAGGTTCCCGGGAAACCAGTGGGGGGTGTTGTTTTTTTACTGGGACCACGGACGGAGGGTTGCCCCGCCGACCGCGGGAAAAGGACTCCGGTCGGAAAACACCTAAGTGGTTCCCCCAAATGATAGAAACAGAGGCCCTTGATTAGGTGGGCCACCGAACTTAGGGGACTTTGTGGCGCGCTCCTTAAAAAGCCGCCGTCCTCCCCACCGCTTCGGTCACTTTTTGGTTTATAATTCACTTATCCGTACAGGACCCCCCCAAAACTCAAAAGCTTCATAACCACAAATCCTTTTCCCAACAGGGATGCCCTAAATTTAGCAAGGCCAGAAAGCGGGAAAATTGAAAATTTTCCAAAAACCACTGTGGGGATTAAAGTTATTCAAGGGCCCGGAGATAAGGGCGTTTAGCAAATTTCTGTCCCCCCCGTGTTCCCATTTAAGTTTTTTTTTCCCGGCAGTAAAAAAACAGACGGAAAAAATTTTTTTCCCGCGCAAAATGGTGGGAAGATCCTGCCTTGAGAAGAGGACTTGGGCGGCCCGGAAGCTCAAAACGGTGGCGGGTTAAGAACACGACGCCAAAGCTAGAACAAAATTTTGATTTTTGATTCGGGTTTTTTTTTCGCTAGCGTGACGCCTGAAAAGCAGCTTGCTTGTTTTTTGGCAGTGTGAAGCCTACTTCGGGACTTGTTTGGAAGGAGAAAAACAAAAAGGGGGGAAACTGGGGTTAACAAAGTTTCTTCTACCCCTTTCGAATTGCGGCCAATAAAAGCTGTAACGGAAAAGTTTTTTTTTTTGGGTGGTCCGGACAAATTTCGCTCCCGCCAGTGAAAAAACAAAAACTCGCCCGGTCCCCAAGAGCTTTTGGGAAAAAAAAAAACCCAGCGAAAAAAAAAAACAAAACCTGCGGGTTTTTTCCAAGGAAAATTTGAGGGGGAAGCTTGACATTTTTTTTTCTTCCCGCCATAATCGTCCCCCCCCCCTGCCATTTAGTTTTTTTTTCCTTATTGGTTAACAGGGATTTTTGTTTTTTTTTTTTATCGTGCTTTCCCGGGGGCCCCTTGCGTTTCGAAATTATTTTCAACTATGGGCAAAAACAGTGTGCGCAAGTAGGGGGGGAACCTCCCTTCGGCCGGGCCCGTTTTTATTATTTGTTGCGAAAGGAGAGAAATTACATGTTCCCCTTTTTTTTTCAATTTTTTTTTTTTTTTTTTGTTTTTTTTTTCCAATGGGAAGGTTCTGGCCTTTTCCCTACAACTTAAAAAAAAAAATTGGGTGTTTTTTTTTTTTTCCACCTTCCGTCCCCCACTTATTCATTAATGACAACTTTGCATCCCCTTTGCTATTTGAGGAAAAAAAATTAAATCCGGCAAAAAAGTCTGGATTTTTTCTGAAAAAAAACGCCATAAATAAATCCCTTACGGGCCCCTTCGCAAATGTTCCCCTGCGTGTAATGGCCCAGAAACTACCCGCGAGCTTTTTTTAGATGATAATTTAATGTTTGAGAGCGCCCCGGCGCCCCCCCCCGTTGGTTTTTTTTTTTTCTGTTTAGGGCCTGTTGGCACACCTAAAAGCAAAACGGTGGCGGTATTGCCTGAAATGAGCCGGGCCCAATGTTTTTTTTACGAGACCCAACTTCCCGTGAGCTTTGGTTTTTTTCGTGGGTTAACTTTTCCTGATTGGGAACAATTTAAAGGGGGGGGAAATCCGGAAAAAAAAAACAACTTTCGGTTTTTTTTTTTACTTGGACGGGAAATAATTTACCAAAACAACTGCGGAGAGAGAACCTTGAAAATTCCCCGGGCACACTTTTAGGGTGGGACGTGGCCTTTTCTGCCCCAGGACGAATCGGGGAAAAAAATAAACCACATAACTGGGGGGCTTTTACTTGAATTACCTTTTTAATCAGAAACAAAAAAACCCGCTGTCGCTTTTTAATAGTCCAATTCATAGTATTTGGTGGAGCCGGCCTGCAAACTGTTCCCCCAAAAAAACCCCTTTTTTTTTTTTTTCGGCTATGGGCTTTTTTTCTCTTAAACTTTACTTCTTTTTTTCGGTCTGCACTTTAAAAAAAAAATACAAAGTTTAAGCCGGCTCAAATTTGTGGAAAAAACCTAGTAGCATAAAAAAAACCCCCGGTCGTTCCCCCCCTTCGGAAAGTGGTCCGAGCTGGGCCTCAAACTAAACACTAAAAGGTTTAATCAATGGGGGGCCACCCCCTTTAAAAATAAATTTTTTGGAAAAAAATTGGGAACTACTTATCGCTGCGTTTTTCCGCCTTTTGCCCCCCCCCAGCCAAACCAGTTAATTAAAAAACCCCCGTCCACCCCCAGTAAAAGCGTGTCCCCCCTCTCTCTCCAGTTAAAAAAAATGGCTGGGGGCCTGTACCAGTTTTTTTTTTTTTTTTTAAGCTGGATGTATGGGCGAGTCCCGTTTTTGAGGCCAAACTAATCAAAAAAGTTTCCCCCAACAGGGAAAAAAAACCGAGCAGCTAAAAAAATTCTGGATGTTTTAGCAATAACACCAGTGAGTGAAATTAATTTAAAAACATGAAAAATATCGATTAAAAAAAAAAAATATTTATTATGAACATTTCTGTGAGATACTTTTTCGGCTAATGATGCAGGAAAAAAACCATAAAGGGCCTTCGCCCACTCAAAATTTTGCCTTCGCCTTATTCATCAAAATTTGCCCCCTGATAGTGGCCCCCCCCCCTCCGTGGGAAACGAAAACAACTTATTTGGGCATCACGTGGATCATATTTAAGGCCAATTCAGAAAATTCCAAATAAAATTTTTAGTGTTGAACTATAATGATCGATATAT
>MU826599.1:0-14511 GCA_029204205.1 Desmophyllum pertusum
TTAAGTAAGATAAAATTTAAAATCAGCGCGGGCACTTTCTCCCCCCCCCCCCCCCCCCCCCCCCCCCCCCCAGGCAGAATAGGGTTAAGAAAATCGCGAAGATAATATAATATTTTTTTATGGATGCAAAGCTGATGCTACAACTGTAAAAATGGAAACGTCAAATAATGCAAAACAAAACCTTGAACTATCAACGATCTGATCATGAATGATACTCTCCAAAGTTACACTTGGCATGGCATAAGGAGGTAGCATGGCCGAGTGGTTTGGGGCGCTGGTCTTGTAATCCGGAGGTCCCGGGTTCAAGCCCTCCATCCTGCAACTAGCTGGATTTGTTCTCGGTAGTCCCGAGTTCAACTCCTCGGCCACGCTTGTAAAAATAGCCAACTGGTCTACCTCCTGCCAGTTGGGATTCTTAACCATGTTATGTTCATTTACAATATTTGTTTCTGTATTTATATGGCCCACAATGTAAACTACTGGGTTTACCAGTAAATGTGGTTATTAGTATTTTTTGTTTAATAAGATACGAAATACATTATATTAGGCATAGGCACTTTCTACCATCCCCCAATTCTTAACCCTTTCACTCCCAGAGTAAAACCTTGAGTCAATAAATGTCGCTGTAACTTTTGAGTCAGTGGATGAAGCCCTAGTATGTGACCATTCAAATAAAAGCTATTGAGCTTTCGTGTGGTGCTGTTTGTTTGTGACGAATTTGCCAAAACGAAATTCTACCTTATTTTTCTCAGTTTTGAGCTGAGCACTCTTGGGAGTGAAAGGGTTAATATAATTAAAATGACGAAGGTTATATCTCTTGCATAAATTTGACCGAGCCTGAGCACGATGACTGTGTCCTCCTTTGTTCGTTGTGTGACCTTCTTGCACCACAAGGTACAACTATAAATATCTCACGCAAGTCGACTGTTTTGCGTTTTGTATAGGTAGTTTCTTCTAACATTTCTGAGCACTCTATGTTTTAGTTTGAGCGTTGGAGTTATGTTGATTGGAACGCACATGTTCTTCTCGAAAACCCCGGCCTCTTAATTTTTTTTATTTTTTATTTTATTAACCTGTTTATTTATTTTGTCCAGTTACAAAACGAAATTGTGTTACAATCCTTTCATAGTAAAGTTATGTAGGTTGCAAAAAGGTGATTACAAAAAAAAAAAGGAGAAAAGGAATTCCACAATTATAATGGATTACATTTCATCTAATATCATGATGGCGAAGATGACAAAAGGTTCACTTGAGAAGTGAAAACTAACTAAATTGAAATTGAGAGAGTTTCCGGTATAGCCTTCGACTGTGTACATTCCAGCAAATTGTTTACAAGAGGTCATTTTTTGCTTCCTGTCAGGCTTTCAATTTTGACACCTCCGTATTAAGTTGCTCATTGCCAGGACTGCCACAGGGTCCAGAGGAGTTCAATTTGATCGTACAAAACTCGCTTTTAACCGTCTTTACCTTGTAAACTAAATCCTTGTTTGTGCAATAAAATCCTGAATCCAATTTCAACCGTTTTATGTTTTCCTATTTGCCATATCCTTTCGATCACCTGATCGATATCGTCCGCAATGTTTTTTTTTATTTCGTAAGCCGCAAACACTGGCTCGCGGGCGCAAATTATCTCAACGTAACGCAATACGGCGGACGTTACTTCAAAGAGAACAGTGTCCCGATCAAATTTTACACGATCAAATTGAACTCCTCTGGACCCTGTGCCAATACAGGTACGGATTCTCCATAAGAGAACTAACACCTACAGAAGAAACGCTGACGGAAGAAAATCTGGAAGGGGACACTTACATGGACAATTACAAGTTATCTTTCGCTTGTGTTGAATACAGGTGCAGCGAAATAGATAAAGATGGGCACTCGTTGTTGTATCTCTCTTTGTTGACAACTACAGATGTGTTCGCATCCAACCAATTCGTCCTCGCTTTGAAGGGCGTTTCAGGCTGATCAAGGGTTTATAAATTCAACTGAGCCCTATAGTACAAGCTTCTTTGCCCCTGCTGACATATCCGATGGTACGTCAGGACTCTATAGCGGACCTGGAAACATTGGGGAAGAGCGTTGCTAGGCCGATATAAAAGTGGCGGGGGTGCTCGTCGTACCTTTTAGGGGTTAAAATTCATGATTTGGTACCGCTTAGGGTGTAAAATCTAAATTGACCACCCTTAGAGTTAACGCGGTACCTTTTAGGGTTACTGAGCCGGAAAAAATATGACAGGAACTATTTTGGTCAATCAAACTGATTTTTATTCTTGTCTCATTCATGACATGACTTATCGATAAAACAATATACATTCAGTTTGAATAACGAGGCTATATAGTACTGTTCATAGCAGCCACACCATCAAAGTGTGACTTTTTTTTCACGCTTCGTTTAGAATGAACCGCTTAAAATTTTTACGAGTAGATCGTATTCGAAGGAATCGTCTTTATCACTATTAAAGAATGTTATATTGTCAATTAATGTGTTGTTTTAGAATTGGTACCTCTTAGGGGTGAAAATGAATTGGGGCCACGCCCACAAAAAAAATTTTGGTACCTTTTAGGGGTTCTTTTCAAAATTTCCGACGAGCACCCCTGACCCCTTTTATATGGGAGTCCCCCCCCCCCCCCCCCCTCCACCCCGGGGCCGGGCCCGGCTAGAAATGCAAGAAATCAACATCCTACACAGAATATCTGATATCTAGTCCTTCAAGAGAGAACATTAAGGGAGACAAAAACATATCTTGCGATATAAATGAGCCGAAACAAACCTTAGCAATGATCATCCTCTCTTGACTATATCAGGAGTGACTATATCAAGATTTTCGTGACGAGAGAGCATTGAAAAGCAGGGTAAATACATGACCCCTTAATCGTAGAGATAGCCGATTTGAAACTCTGCCAAGCTAAACTATTCGTATCGAGCAAGCAGAATTCTGCCCGTCAATCAAGGTGTCCAGCGGATTACTGATGATCTGTCATTAGGTCGTGTTGTTATTTTCTCTTTGTTTCTTTGTTTGATTGTTTGTTTAATTCAGAATGGAAATTTTTTAAAAAGCGAGAGCTGCATTTGCAATTGACAAATGGCCAGTTACTCAATTTAAATTTATATATATTCGGGAATATTATTCCAGCATTTCAGAATATTACATGTATACTTCCTTGACACAATTCTCAATGAAAAGAATCATGATATCAAGCCAATCACATTACCAATCACTGATTACATTACCCATACATTTCATATGATCAGCAGAAATGTGTTCGTGGCCACTTGAGAATCATCCTCTGTTGAGATTAACCTGTCGAACGCACTCTCTTAATCTGTGATTACTACTAGTCATATGAGTAATCCCATTCTCGTTCCCAGATCCTCTGTTTCTTTTGGTCACGTGGTTGACGAAACGGAGGCTCTGGTCTCAGCCATTACCGGATGTCCGAAAATTCCGGACATTCATTCATTAATTCGTGTTGCGCATTCATTTTTTATCAGCCAATGAAAAAATTCAATTTTTTTCCCTGCGACCAGGGCTACTCGTTTCCGGCGCAAAGAAAAAAACGAGGAGCTCTGGGAACGAGGATGGAGTAATCCCGGCCAGGAGCGTAGCGTGCGATTTTGAAGATGTACACACGAAGAGACTATTTTGTGCGCCAAAGGCGCTAACATCTAGGAGGGTTTGGGGCATGCCCCCCCCCCCCCCCCAGAAAATTTTGGGTCTCGGAAATGCCATTTCCTGCGTTTTCCGCGGGACATTTTCTCAATAAATAAATACGTAGTAAAACGCAATAGTTAGTTGTTTATTTTCGGTAAGGCTAAAATATTACAAAAAAGCAAAATGGTGACGCCATTGTTCATGCAGTTCACAAGCAAAGGGCGAGACGTCTACCCTTCAGACGGGCAAACTCTGTCATGATTACACCGTCAATGTCAACGTCCTTGTGCTTATGGATGTGCAGAATTGTAAGGGAGCCGTCAATTTCTCGGCACTCATGGTACTTCGAAGAGGAGTTTTCAGTCTCTTCGTACTACTAAAGCTACGTTCAGCAGTATATGTTGAGACAGGATACGTTAACGTACGGTGTGGTAACCTCTCCTTCACAGTTAAAGAAAAACTAAGGACTGGTGAGGCCGACACTGAGGGAGGGTTACGTGACGCGTTTTTGACATTGACAATTCACAGTGTTTCTTCCATCAGATTTTTTAAAAAGTCGTATCACTATAATACGAAAAAATATATCAAATCAGCCAATTTAATGATAAAAACGCCTTCAGGCAATAGAAATATATTTTTCTCGGGTTCCAGCTGTACGCCCGTGCGTACGTGCGTATATGGTAGCGGCGCCCTGCTTTGGTTTGCCGAGTTCTGCTCGCTTTCTTATCCGTTTGGCGTATTTTCAAATGTCTTTCAATATAAGGATATCGCATTTTACGCTCAGCTTCAGTCTAAATAAGATGCGTCTTACATAGTAGGCATAGTAGCTTCTGCCAGAAAAGCAGCTCGATAGCAATGGAGATCGTGTGCCTTGCCTGGTTGCTAACAGTGATGGTAAGTGTTTATTATCGATTTTTAAGGCTTTCTAGCCTGTACGCTGCAAGCGGCGCCGCGGTATTCGCAGGCTAAAGGCCGTTCTCGCGTTTTTTTCCTCATTTGCCAGCTAATCTATAACATTTCAAGGACTTTTTTTATACTACTGGAAATAATAGCGTTTAGATTTGGAAGGACGTGTCAGCACACTATGTAGTCATGTATTCATGTTCACGCAAACAAAATAAGTATTTCATAACGCATTTGAGACTTTCGCTTGTATAAAGATTCCTTTTGAGTACACTCTTTTTTTTATAAGAACCTTTTTTATAAGAACGTTGAGGCTGAGATTGACCAAAATTTTAAGAACATGCTAAGAACATAACCATGTTGAGACTTAGCTAAGAACATTTTTATTCACTTGCCGTTCTTGCATCGAGCTCTACTAGCAGTATCCCTTCAAAAAATTAACAAAATGTAACATTTTTATCTCAGTGAATAAGCAGTTCAAATCAGCTCAAAATACTTGAATGCACATAGTCACAACATGAATTTCTATCACATAAAATGTTAATACATTTCATGGTCACGTTCGAATCTTTTTTGTGAAATTCTATACAATGTAACCTAAGAACATGTTAACAACGTTTTCAGGTTGAAATCGCCAATGAATAAGAACATTGGGTCTTGGTTCAGCCTCAGCTCGAAAATTAGACGTTCTTATATATAAAAAAAAAAGAATGTACATACATTTAACAAATGGGCCAAGACCTCGGGCTGGTTTAAATAAGGAAAAGTTTTGACCAAAACTGTGCAACAATTAGCAAATGAATGGAGGAATCCGGCTCTTTTCCGGCAGCTAATGCCATGGCTTAGATCCAATTTTCATCACGTGCATGCATTTCGCGACACTCAACACAGACAATGACTTGAACACATTTATCTCAAATTTACGAAGAGTATTCGGATATCGCGTAGAAAGATAATGAATTTTTTTTCAAAATATAATAGACAAGCGTGCATGCAAAGCATACAGGATGGAAGTCGGCGTTTAATCATAGACAACTGCCCTGGATAAGTGCTAATGACCTTTTCATTATTTACTGCTGCAATCTGTTTATTGTCATAATACATCTCACATTTATTTCACGAGCGGTTCCCTAGCCTCTTCCCGAGCGAGAAGCAAAATAACTGAGCTACAGTCAGGGGAAACATGGCTCTAATTGGGAAATAGAGGGACTGCTCGTAATTTAATGTCTTTCTTCAGAAGAGAACAAACATTACTAGTGTCCTTTGTCTGTTTTACAGAAAAAAATCCATACAAATAAACTGTACATGCTGCAGTGAGTTAATACTCAGTTTATAATGCCGAAATATTTTTCTAGGTTGTTTCATTGCCCGCTGAGACGAGAGGAAATGAAGGTAAATAAAAACTAAAGATGCGTTAATTGGCGCTGAGTTAGGCAGTGTTGTTAAAGGGGCTCGCGGTCACGCTGTCTTGTCGGTGTGCAATGTGTGTGGTGGATGTGGTGGTAACTCTAGAGTGAACTTTCACATGACCATAGCAAACCATAGCAAAACCTGCAGCCATGAGTGTTTCATGAAGAGCCAACTGCCCAAAATTGCCTCTCCGACAAGTTACCAACCATTATTGCGGGCGAAGCTCGCTTTCATAAACGTGTTTGAATCGAGAATTTGTCCGGAATATCCAACTCGTCCTGCACGTTTTGGGCCAACCGCTGATATATCACACGGGCGCTTTGATAGGAAAGCATGCTGCAAGCTGGGTATTTTTCATTTGCTCAATCGAGATCGTGGTTGCTTGTACAGTACGCTTACTTGGTTGCCTCTCGTGGCTGTACGCTTACTTGGTTGCCTCTCGTGGTTACGCTTATTTAAGTGCAAAGAGTGCTTTCAGAGATTTCATGAAAAGTAAGCTTATTCGCTCGATATGATTACCCAGCCAGAATGTACACTGGAGAATCTACAGTGTTTCACTTTGCCGTCATGTTTCCAGCGATCAAATAGTTTGCCACACTGGGAAATGCCCGAATTGCTATCGAAAACGGCTTCTTTATACCTAACTATGTTTATACAGGAGAGCGTCGGTATTACAGTTCGCTCAAAACACGTAGAGATGATACGCAGGAACATTTGATAGTGTCGGCATCACAACAAGTAAGGAATATGAGATGTGACCATTTCTGTAGGCTCGTACCAGCCGCTGAAGAGAGCGGCGGAAATGGGAGCGTACCATTTCTGGTATTCGGTCATTAAATCGGACTATCAAATTAAATACAACGATAATCAAAGGACCAGTTGTGGTCACCAAACAATTTAAAACAAGCTCCGTTCTGTTCTTCGGTGGTCATATAGTCTGAAGTGTCAGCCGTCTCCTCGCTCCAGTATCAAACCCATATTTGCCATATTAGCAAATTTATCCAGTTCCGGTCGATAGCGTCGGTATCACAACAACTAAGGAATGTGAGATGTGACCATTTCTGGTCTTCGGTAATTAAACCAAGCTACATATCAAATTTTAAAAACACAACGATAAGCAACAAAACGAGCAGTGTAGGATGTTGCCATTTTCGCTTTGAAAGGAAACTAAAGTGTTCAATATTATAATGCGTTGAGAAAAATAAGATTTTGGGGATACGTTGCCTAGAAGTCAAACCACACATACCAACCAAACTATTGCCCCCCAAGAATAATTGACCGCGGATATTCGTATACCCCCGATGTTCTTCAGAGTTCAGACGGAATAACAAACATTGGATTCTTTACGCGGGTGGTAGAAAGGAAAGAAAGTTTAGATCGAGATGAAATACAGTTGGAAAGCTACTCCAAGGGATGAAAAAACAAATTATGAAAATATAAATTCAAGACAAGTTCTCGTTGTCTTGTACGAGCGTTTTGAAATGCACCGAATACCCGATGTAAATTATGCAAATTAGTTACGTTTGGGCCGATTTCAAACTCAAACTATGATTTCTAAATTGTTTAGAAATGTCAGAAAATCTCCAAATTTGTTTTGAAAAAATCAAGAAAAATATAAATATGCTAAAACGGCAAAGATTTTGGAAGGATTTCATCGTAAAAAGCATAAATTGTATGAAAATTAAGCTAAAAAAACAACAAATTTGGATAGAAACGATCTGTATCTCGAATAGGATTTGTGCTATAAAAATGAAACTTATGTGGTGTATAAAGCATTCAAACATGTTTATTTTTAGTGACAATCAAGAATCAATTATGATATCATATCATGCCAAAATAACGTCATACTTTAAACATGCCTGCCTTCTTGGATCCGCCATCTTGGATTTTTAAATTGTTCAGAAATGTCAGAAAATCACCAAAATTTGATTTGAAAACATCGAAAACAATACAAGGATGCACAAATTGCAAAGATTTTGGAGGAAAACTATTCGTAGAAAGCGGAAATCTCATGAAAATTAAGCTGAAAATACCAAATTTGGCTAAAAACGTGACACACCAAAATGTTCCCAGATAATTTTTATGGGTACTTACTGCGCTTGCGCAAGTGCCCATTATTGTCGTCGTCGAAGCATTCTTAACATTCCTTCGTAAGACTTTTTTGTAACAATTCTTTGAATAACTGAACATGATATGGCATTGTTCGATTGTTTCGCTTCATTGACAGTGGTGTCAAGTGCAATGCTCAAAAAGAAGATTGGCATATTTAGTGAGCTACATGGAGAGAAATTGCGTTGCAAAATAAATATGAAAGACACGTTTGTTTTTAAATGTTTTTATTTACGTAGGTGTATTTCTTTGACAACTGCACGAACAGGGTCGCGTTTGATTGAGTCACATTGTTGAAGCTTTTGTTGAGTAACCGCCGGTCTTTTAGAGTCCTTCGTACAATTCATTTGTTTGCGTGGTACTATCGTTATTGAAGTTTCCTGAAATAAAGATAATAAATATTATCAGTTGCTAAAAAGGGAATAGGTAGTAATGTTTACGTGGGAGCTGTCAGTTTGTTTGGCTAGGCTTCAAGGAGACTTACGTTTAAGCCTCACGCGCGAGGGGCGAAGCCGCGAAAAGAAGACGGCGAGCTAGTTTACTGGAGCAGAATTTTTGAAAATCATTCCGGCACAGCTTCAGTTGTTTAAAACGAGCAATTGATAACTGAAGAGATAAATGAAATTTCTACAGTTAAAAGGTTGTCGTGTGACGTGATATTCGTTAACAGGTGACCCTCCATAGGAAAAGGGGGCTTATCGCATCAGCATTTCAAGGCGTTTATATTGAAACGCATTTGAAACCCGTTTGAAATAATTTGAAACCCGTTTGAAACACATTTCAAACAGTGTTAGAAACGTTTACTTTTTCAGCGTTTGAAACGTGGAGAAACGCATTTGAAAACGCCCATCTGCCAACAACCTGTATTATTATTACCACTGAAGCATAATTATTCGACAACACAACAAATGCTGGACTGAAGATGGTAAACGGTAACTTCAGGCGTCGTTAATGAAATTTAAAAAAGCTACAATGCTATGCAGAAATACTTGATACACTCTCATGATTTCGCGCCTGTTAAAACATTATTGATTTTCTATGTTTGACATCCCCTTCACGTCAAATTTACGTTCCAATTTTTCGGTTACAACATTGTAATGGGGAGAGGGGGGTCAAAAGAAATAACTTAAACACCTCAAGGGGGAAAACAAATTAGAAAGGCAAAGAAGATCGTTTTTTACGAGGAGTGTCTCAACCATTTTGCATAGCATTGTCTGATCTAGGTTAAGGCCAATATCTTCCGTACTGAGCGACATTTGGTATTCATCTTTACTCTTCAGAGAGGATATATGAAGGCAGTTTTTTTAAGCAATGCGACTGTTTCCTTCGCATTCATTGCTCACTTTGGCGAAGCGAAAACCGGCCCTATGCGCATCCCCGCATTTGCTTAAACTCTGCGAATAGACATACGCTAAGTCCGATTACAATGATTTAACATTTTATCGGCATCAAGCCTGTCCTGTAGAAGTTATCTTTTGTTCTGTAAATCACCGCGCGATATATTTTAAATGTTGCAATCTATTGTTACCGATATGATCTTGTTTCATTTGTTTTTGTTTTTTGAACTGATCAGTGTCTTGTTCGTTCTCAAAAGAACCCAAAGTAACATTTTCTTGGTCTTTCAATCCTAATGAAGTGTGGTTTGCACGCCATTTCTTTAGATTTTATCGGACTGCTTTCACTGGCCTACTTTCTTTTATCTCCAGATCCTGGCGTGACATTGAGCTGGAAATGATACTCGAGACGATCTACACGGTCTACGGTCTACACCATTTAAATAACAATAATATCTTAATTTCTTACTGCTATTCTCTGTAGACCGTGTAGATGTAGACCGTCGCTATTTCTTTGTATTTACTGATTGCAACCCGCTAACTATCTTATTCAATTCCAAACATCGAACATAGTACTATCAGATCAATTTATCGGGTTAAAATTTATTTTTCACAGAGGAAAAGCGGACATTTTCGGGTCTCATATCGACGCCAGATTTTATTCCATTCATGTGACGTCACAGCGCGCGAGCTATGAACGGCCATCATAAGACATCTTTTCACTCTTGAAATGTTCCATAGGAAAGCTAGTTTTCGAGCTTAAATGAACTCTAAGCAATCGATTTTGTTTATCCAAGTGTGTATTTGAAATTGGCCTGATCGTTGTCTACTGTGTTGAAAGGAAAGGAAAGGTGTTTTCGGACAATGCTATGCAGAAACTACTTGAGACACTCTCGTGATTTCGCGCCTTTTAAAACATTATTGATTTTCTATGTTTGACATCCCCTTCACGTCAAATTTACGTTCCAATTTTTCGGTTACAACATTGTAATGGGGAGAGGGGGGTCAAAAGAAATAACCTAACACCTCAAGGGGGAAAACAAATTAGAAAGGCAAAGAAGATCGTTTTTTACGAGAGTGTACTCAACCATTTTGCATAGCATTGTAGATAAATCACGGTGGTGCAGTCACACTTTTTACTTTTGATTAAAAGTTCAGTAATATTCCATCGTTAGGTCGATCAATACAATAAACAACAAGAAAGTTTTTATAGAGTGCATAGCAGTATTCTCAAAATTAACGGAAATGTCAACAAATATGATGCTGTGAACAGGCTATGACATTATTTGTCAACTCCTGTAATTCTGTAATTACCTTTCCTTTCGAGTATGAATTCAAGATCGTACGACATTCCAATGCATGAATTAGTATTCTTGGAGCGTCGTCTCCGTTGATTTAAGCTTCATCTGAGTTCGCAACCATTCGAAAACCTTCCACTCGGTTTTCGTACAATATTTGGACAAAAGTCAATCAAGTTCCGTATGCGAAGCCGGTCGCTTCGCCAACAAGTTAACTCGCCCACACTGAAGTCAACTCGCCTACATCATGTACCTAGTAATTAATTTGTTTAATAAGAGAACAGCGCGTAAAAGTGTTCTAAAGACGCTGGAATAATCCTGGGGAATAACCTCGTTCTAAAAGCATGTTTACGTGTATAAATACGCGAAAGATATCAAGAAAGATAACAGGAATATTCAGGTGTATTTCTTGTTCTAAAAACGTGTAAGCGAGCACGTACACAGTATAAACATCATTACATGTGTATAAATTGACGATCTTGCAACGTTTTTCAAACACTTCGCAATGCATTGAGCGTGCACCTAAAACAGAAACGCTCGGACAAGGCTTGACATACTTACTTACATGACATCGACAGCAGACAAGACTTCTAACCGCAAGATCGAGCATAAACGCAACGCAACACTGACGTTTGTCACGGAGGCCCATCAGTTCTATGTCTCGATTCCAAGTGAAACCAACACAGTACGATAACTCCTCGTTTTCTTTCCTGTAATGTTACAACAATTTACCTCAATGTATTAACTCCTTTGTAACATACTTGTAACTCTTGCGGGTCGAAGACGTCAGTGTTATCTTTAGTTTAATCAGTCCGCCGATCATCTGTTTCACAAAAGCGCGACATTCTTTTTGTATCTGAATGAAGGAAATGGCGGTCGATTTTACATACGTTTTGTAGTTCTGTTTTCAATTTTTCAGTTAAGGCACTCTATGGATTTTTTGTGTGTTAATTCTACTAGCTGTTAGCAGTTTTTTATTGCGTTGCGTCATGTATCCAGCATGATCCAGAGAACAGATAATAATCTACGGAATGTAAATTAGGCTACGACCGCTCGATGATGCATACAAGATTTACGAATGAACTTTATAATTTTAGAAACTTTACACGTCATCCGATTCTTAATATTTTGTTTACGTTTAATCCATGATTATGAGCTGCCCCTTCGAAGCTATCCGTATATCGGATACTAATTTTGAGCTAAAGCTATAAAGTTCCCGCTTTTAGCATTTATTAATAGGACTTGTTTCCATCACGCTTGAACCGGTTCTGCAAAACTTTTTCTATTCATTCGTCTAATAGTTCGTGCGCGAGCTTCCCTACAAAAAAGACCCTAGTTGTCCAGCTCTGTTATAAATTTGGCCGGCGTATGGCCGTTAACCTCTGTAATGGCAATAATTATGCACATCTTAATTAATTATTTTTGTGTTTCAAACGCAATGAAACGCGTTTCTTCTGTTTGAAACGCCTTCAGTTTGAAACCGTTTGAAACACATTTGAAATGCATTTGAAATAATTTGAAATGCGTTTGAAAAGCATTTCAAACGCTGCGTTTAAATGCGTTTTGTAAAAAATCACCTTAAGCCCCCTTTTCCTGTGGAGGGTCACTGAAACGCTAAACTTGGGTAAACGACCTGTCCAAAACTTGGTTGTTTATTTTAATAAATTATTTATTTATTTTATTTATTTATTATCTACTCATTTAGTCACACGCGCGCGCGAGGGGTGAAGTCAGAGAAGAAAGTATTGCTGAGGGACCAAATAATTTTGTTATGTTAGCGTGAATTTACAACTCTTTGAAAATCTTTCAGAGCTTCAGTTGTTGAAAGGCTGATGTGTTATGTCAGCGCGAATGCTGCTGTGTAAACAAAGATATTACAGTATGACGACAATCAGAAGAGTATGAGTGATGAGTGATTTGAGAATTTTGTTATGTCAGCATGAATGCTGCGAATGCTGTTGTGACAAAGATCAAAGCCGCGTGCTGGATTGCAGAAAATTAATTCACCGCGCTTTCGGCGAGTCCTGACGGTTTGGACATCTGTAGACAAAATTGATATTAGAAAATGGTGATTTTATGATCTGTACTATTGTTAAGTGTGTTAAATTTTTTTCGAAACGAGGAATGATTTCTAATATGAAAAATATCTTCCTAAAAATTAAAGACGAACTTATTCTGCTTGGTTTGTAGACGAAGATATAAGAATCATCTTCATTTGAGCAACAGTTTTCGTGTTTTTAACAGACAAACAGTGCGGTTGATTGTATTCAAAATTATGCTTGGGTTTCAAGTACTTGTAACTGAATCAAAATGACATGTAAGGTAAATAAACTGAAAACAGAGTTTGTTTGTCCGCAACTGAGAAGTCGGGCGAGCGCTAGTTTACGGAGAGAGCAAAGTGTTGCTAAAAGTGACCTAATAAAATTTGTTTTACGTTAAAAACGTAGAATCGTGCAGTGTACTGTAACTTACCCAGTTTCAGTCAGTTAGACTAGGATTATGAGCAGAGTCACGTCACGGCGCGAGAGCGAAGCCCGGTGGAGGGGGGGAGGGGGCGGTAACTCCCAAAAAAATTTTGGGTAGGAGGTGTGCGAGCTGGACTATAAAACCCCTTCTCTAACGCTGCTACCGACTAGTGACACAAACGCTAATTTTTGCGAACCAAAGGCTGTTCGCCAGGACTAAATGTTAACAAAAGGACTTACCCTGTTTCTCAGCACGATTTTTTACACGATTTTTTTTCTAACCCAAAAGGCTATAAACTAGGAAGCAGCAGTTGTAAAAGCTCCCTTTACAATTCAACATGGATTAAATGACAAACACTTTTCAGAAAATTATTTTGACAATTGTAATTTACAATTTAACGGACCCATGTATCTATCGATTGAACAGGATTTTGGGCTGCTGCCTTTCTATTTCGCTTCTTCTGTGGAACCTCTGGCTCTGTTTGGCTCCATTTTAATCCAATATTTACACCCATGCCTGAGCCCTTTTGCATTTCAATTATTGGGTTACCCATGAATCCCAATTCTCTTCATTTTATAGATAGAGCCTGGTGCTTAAAAATTTCCTTCTGATGTTTTTCTTTCTACTTTATATCGTTAACGTTAAATTCAGCTTATAGATACTCAAGATCTGGTCCAAAATTTTATATGTCACCCAGCAAATCTACAAATGGCGGACGCTTTCGTATGTTAAGCGTTCGTTGATTGCAGGCCTTTCATTTCCAGACTACACCAGTTAGCGAATTAGAGCTTTTCATTCACTTTATTTTCAGCCATCGGTCCACGGACGCACGTATGTCGCATTCCCTCGCCCTATCGGGCCTGCTTATTTTAGTGTGGTTGAGCCCTAAGCACGAGATGTTGCCCGACAGTTTAAGGGCATAAGTGTTGATCAAATGCAATACACCAACAGAAAAAAAAATAAACAAAACCAAAACAAAGTTGCACATGCATCTAGAGCAATCCTCTATCTGGGCGACAACAAATCGGTAGAACGGGTTGAAGTCTTGACCTATATTATCCACTTGAGCAGGTTCCTGGTGAGAGTTAACGAAAGCCATTGGCGTGGAAATGTTTTATATCTAGTATGGTCCTAGTATACAGGTTTAGATAAAGGAGTGATGGGGATTCATGACTGCTGGGTAGGAGAAAAAATATAACTTACTGATTGAAATCCGGTGAGAGTGCCCTAACCCATTTCGTTTAATCGTGCTCATGGGTCTACATGTATGCGCTTCTTCTACATCGTGAGTAAAAAATGCAGTAGCCATGAGCACAAAGCCTTCGCGGGCCTATTTTT
>MU826600.1:0-14391 GCA_029204205.1 Desmophyllum pertusum
AATTGATAAGACAAACGTGCAAGTCCTATTGATCCCCCCCCCCCCCCCCCCCCCCCACCCCCCCCCACCCCCCCATATACACTCAAATTTAAATAAATTAACTAAAAATGTCTTAGCCTGTCTTTTCCGTACCTTACATACAGTCCGCCATTTCCTTATGGTTTTGCTTACTGTTTTCAGTCATTGTACTATTCCATATCCGAACGCGGTTATCTCGAATCCCCCTATCTCGCAACAAAGTGTGACTTCCCGTGGCCTACATAACGCCCCAGTATCTCGAACTACGCGTTAATTATGATCGACGAGTGCGATAGCGGCTCTTCATCAGTTACAGTATGAGTATGAATGTTTATCCACGGCGCCATACTGACAAAGTTGTGTCGTTCGCACACGTACGTCCCTTATTAGAGAACAATTTCAATTAATTCACATACCACATAACCGTAAATTCATTTTTTCAATTCGACTTCATTTTGAAGCACGATGTGAAGTACGTAGGACTTAATTATCAGTATTCGTTGTACAAAGTCGTTGCTTTTTTCCGGTTTAAAACACTCGTGGTTTAGAATGCAAAACGTTACAGTTATGCTGGACTACTACTTTGCTATAAAACACAGTTTATGTTCTTCTTATAAATAACAGCCAGGTTTTGTTCGTTGAAGGAGAAAAAAGAAACATGACAAACAGTATTTCATTGCCTAATATTGCTATAAAGAGAGTCTGCGAGCACTGCGGGTCAATGATTTGTTTACTTGTATCAGTTTGTTGAAAATTACGAAATCGCTATATCTCGAACTCCCCGCTATGTTGCGTGTCACGAGCCGAATTTTTCGCCGCGCAAGCCGCTATGGTCGGTCTGAAAATGCTAGAGGCTCTGAAATGTCTATTTAAACAATTTTTCTGTAGATATTTAGACTTCAAAAAATCAATTCTCGTTAAAGTGTAAAATTGCAGGGGGACGTTTTTGGTTTTTAGTGCTTGGAATACTAGTTACACTGACTCGCTACGCTTACAATTTCAGGAATACTAATTTATGCACTTTATATTTTCCTAACGCAATAAAATAGTTATAACCCATCAAAATTTTTTTCTCGCGCGCGAATGGTGTAGTAAACACGTCACGTGACGCAGCCAAAAACTGGGGAATATCCGCAGTGATATTCCCCAAGTGATATTCCCAGTTTGAAAATTTGCGTTCCTCACGTTCGCAGTGTAGTTCCGTCTCAATAATATGACTGAATGTAAATAGAAATATTTTTGAACGCCACAGAAATTATTATTGAGTTTAACAGCTTGCTGAACCGAGAATCTTCCACGGCCAACAGAGCGGGCCTTGTGAAAAAATATATTGGACAGGAATAATTTAACTACAATATAGCCCCTCCATTTAGGCCTTCAAAAAATAATATTGCCTTGAGATAAATTTGTCTCCTTTTGGAACAATATATCTGTTCACCTCGATAGCTCACAGTTTTCCTCGAAGCTTCGCTCTCGGAAAACTGTTCGCTTCTGCGGAACAGATAATGGTCCCGCGACCAAATATCCGAACCTATTTCCTCGACAAATGTGAGGATATTGTTCATATATTTCATGATCAGTGCTCGCATACTTTTATGTTGTGTTACAAACACAAACATCATAGTTAGTGGAGCTTTTGTTATAGGGATCACTCGTCCTAATTTTTTAAAGAAATCCCCCCCCCCAAAAAAAACCGCATGAAAATTGCAATACGAGATTTTGCTATCTAACAACGCTTCAAATACTATGCTGCAACCAGCGCAAGGTATATCTTTTTCCTTTTGTTGTCGCAGTTTCCCTTATGGTACACTACAAAGACCGCATGCGTGTAGCGCCCAATTTATGCCAACAAAACCACAGTCACGAGTCACTGTACAGTCGTCTAGAGAAGAGTTTTCGCTCGTCTGTCCCGGGGGTGATGACTCTCTGTTGCAACTCTCATTAATCAACTTCTCGGGAGGCCTTTCGTTTTCGTATGCCCAGGACCATGACAGTCAACCTCTCTTCCTAGTTACCACTTCTCGTAAGCGAACACCTCCAGATGTAAAGCGACCACTTTTAAAAACCGTTTTGTTTTTAGTCAAATACTGTTTCAAAAATCGCTCGTAAGCGACCACTGTTCAAATTTCTTAAGCACCCGCAGCAATAACTTTTTAGTCCCGAAATTGAAATATTATTTTCGTTTTCTGTGTCCTGTTGCCCAAAGGATTGTAAGAACATTCATTACCCGATGTCACAAGAGTTCTTGTTTTCTTGTTCATTCAGACTATGTTGCTCATCAACTCGGAACCATGATAACCTCATATAGGATGACTTGACCTATGATCACTTAGAACTTATCCAGGTGTCGACAAATCTGAGCGCTGTGCAACACAAAAACAAGGAATAAATAAGTTTTACTGATTGAGAGTAGCGTCTTGCCCTATATATAGATAGTCAATCTTTTTTTACTATCTCTGATATAATAGTTGAAGAGCGATTCAGTTTTGGGCTTATTTTTGATTTTCCCGTTAGCGACCACGTCCGAAAGGACCACTTTTTTCAAGCACCATGGGTCGGCCCGCACTTCGAGTGAGTTACTGTATGGTGTTTCCCCCAAATATAAAATATAAAAATATGAGAGCAATTTCGAGCTCGGATTTTTTTTTTCACCTTGCTTGGTGAATGTGATGTGAACTCGCTTTGCACCACGTTTGCCTGTGCAGGAATATTTTTTTGGTAATGCCCAAACCCCACCCCCTCCAAAAATACATATGCGTTCCATCCTAATTAAGTCGGACGCAAGTCGACGCAAGTTTTTTGTTATATATACCTCTATCTACTAAAATCGCGCGGTGCGCAGGTGTATTCAAAATGGCTTTTTTGGCAACTTGCGTACGTACTGCGTACACTTGCGATAAACTTGTGACGCCGCAACGTCTGTAACGCAAGTTCCAACTTGCGTCTATGTACGATTCCATTTGGCCAGAGCTTAGGCATGCGTCTGACTTTGAACAATGAGTGTTTTTAGAGTTTGCGGAAAAAAACCATCAGCTATTTAGACCTTAAACTAGTGTCAATGTCTCGGAAACTTATATGACATTTTGTGTTGAAAAGTAATAGATAGTCAAAAAACGTCATATTATACGTTCAGATGCTTGGGGATATTACAACGCCCTTCACCAAATAATAATTCAATTGTTGCCTAATTTTCCATGGCTGCATAGACTACGTAACGTGCAGAGTTTCGTAACCGTAAAATTCTCGAATAAGCGCCCAGGGCGCTTATTTTCCCAAAATTTGTCAAGGTTTCTCTGTCAAGTCCATAAATGGAAACAAGTTGTACTTTTTTTAAAAAATAAAATTGATGTTATTTTGTGGCCAAGAAAATCTGTAGTAATTCGCCGTCTTTTACTTTCACTACATTCGTTTGCCCCTTTTTCTGACTCCATTTAAGGAGAGAGATGGTTTATATTGCATTATGTCTACTATGGGGGCGATTATTCGAGGATTTTAGGGTATTTCCTTAACCTCGCGGAGAAAAACGAAGGAAACCCGAGACGTCTGCACGTAGGCAATTAGCTGTTAAGTATGATTAATTGTAAATAAAAAGTAGTAAGACCAAAAGTTAGCATGATTATTAAATGAAATCCTTGATAATTGCATTGACTGAATTGTCAAAGGAAGTCCATATGGGGACTTGCGTTGACTTGCGTTATATAATTACATACATACATAAAATTTATTGAAAATCGCAATTTAAGAGTAGCTTAGGAAAGTCAGACGCCGTACTTTACATGAGACTAGTCGAATTGGAATTTAGGCCGACCCAATTAATTTAGCCCGACCTGAATTGATTCAGACGCCGAGCTTAATTCAAGCCGAACTTAATTTGATAGGAAAAAATGCGTTATATGAAAATACATTATAATTAATTAATGCATTTGTTTCGGCTCATATGAAGTTCGGCGTCTGAATCAAAGCCGCGTCCACAGCCGTTATTCCCGGATGAGCATGGCGGGGAAGAACGGCTGAGGCAGATCCGAATTCAATCAGCCGTTCCGAATGATTCAGGACGCAGTACTACACATGAACTTAATCATCGATTCGATTCGGCTCATGTGAAGTACGGCGTCTGAACTAGCGCCTTACAAGCTTGTATCTTCGAGAAAAGAAAAAACAAACAAACAAACAAACAAACAAAAAGGCTACAAAATAAAAATAAAAATACATAAATATATACATTAGAAGTTCTATAAACAATCTACTCTATTAATATTCGTTAAAAATTGCACAATGTTTTATGTTGTTCTAGTTGAATGTCGAGGACCTGATCTCATCAGGAAGAGAATTCCAGAGTTTTCCAGCCAAGTATTTGATTGAATGAATGCGTTCACTTTGATTGAGATCAAATTTGGAGTCGCAAGTAGACGCACGTTTTTCACCGTTTGGCCACCCAAGGCAAGTCAACGCACGTTTTTTTTATTTATGGCTATTTTTGCAACTTGCGTCATCGTATTTGCGTCCACTTGCGGTAAACTTGCGACTCCGTTTGGCCACCAACGCAACGCAACGCAACGCAACTCTGTACGCAAGTTCAACTTGCGTCTCCATTTGGCCAGAGCTTTAGGCATGTCGTCTGAACTTTGAACAATGAGGTGTTTTCAGTGCGGGACAAAACATCAGTTTTGTCGCTGATAACAAGTCCAGTTGTGCTTTGATAAACTGTTTTTACTGATTGTCTATTAATTTTAAAGGCCCGGTGTTTAACCAATGACAGGACATTTATGACATTAGACTAGTTGTCAATTTTCTGGTACTTATTATGACCATGTTTGTGTTGAAAAGTCATATATATTGTCAGATGCTTGGGAATATTACCTCGCTTACCAATCAAAATGAATTGAAATTGTGCTAATTTTTCCGAGCTGTTAGCCTACGTGCAGACGTCTCGTATTTCCTTGCTTCACGCGGAAAACGAAGGAAATACGGAGACGAGAGTATGAATTAATTGCAAATAAAAAGTTAGTAAAGACCAAAGTAATAGCATGATTATTAACTGAAATCCTTGATAACTGTGATTCAATTGTCAAAGGTAGTGCATCATATCTAGTAGCGTAAGGTCTATATTGGGGAAATATTAGTCCCCCACCTTCTCCCCGAGGAATTATAGAACTTTTACGGTAATTCTAGTTTTGCCTCTTCACATCAGTCGAGGATCTACGTCCAAAATAAACAACGATGGGAGGGTTAATATGCTATTAACTTTAAAATTGGCATTATAAATGCAGTATTTACATTTGTTCACCATCTGGAGAAACAATGTCAGACGAAAACAACGGAAGTAATATTTGATAAAATGGAAACTATGTTTTATTTTTCAGAACAGTATGGCCATTAGAAATATTTCACAAAGGGCAAATTTCAATATTATTGGGATATGAAACTCCATTTTGCATCCTTGTGACTAAAATGAGTTTTATTTTTTACGAATTCAAATAGAACCAGGTGCGATTATTGTCATGCAAAACGGCTTCTTGAAACTGGGTTTTAACAGAGATAGCCACAATACAGTTGAATAAGAGCGATTTTTCATTCTGTTGAATCATAATTTTTTTCTGAGCTTAGAACTGTTCTTCATCCTGGGATGACTTTAGTTTGGATTAATTCGTTGCCAGATCGATCAACACAACACTAGGAGCACGAGCGTTGCTCATGTAGTATTTTAAATTTTATTTACTTTAATTTTCTGTTAAGGCGGGGGTACACGTGAATTTCAATGACATTTTAAGAGGTTTAAAGAAGGGATAGAAGAATGAAAATGATTTTTGGAACACCAACAGACAGTTGATAACCACGCAAGAGCACCCCAGGTTGATAGTGGACTATTTTGGTGTCCATCTCTAACGTTTTAACTTCAAATTCTAATTTTAAAACTAAATTAAATCTTCAATATTTCTTATTTCCCTAAATTTTACATATCCTTTGAGAAAAAACTATTTCCTCCCAAACATACCCCAAACACTTACAAAACACCCCATAACATAGATTCATGAGATGAGCAGAGAGTTTTTGGATTGCTTGAAACGTGAACGAGATATTTCCATTAAACCCATGTTAAGTGGCGGAAAATGGCATTCAGGTGGACCCCGGCCGCCTTAAATACATTTTGTGATTCAGCTTCCATTATACAAATTATCGCAAGGACTTGTTAACCGGATTTAAAGTAATCTCTTTCACTGCTTCTAAGAGGAACTTAGCACAAGGAAAGCTGTTTGTAAAATGTTTGACTCTGGCTCAAGTAATAAAATTGTAGATCCATACTCAAACACATGAACATTACAATGGAAAAGTAGAATCATTAACTGGGTCATCTTAAGAATACCACCTCAAGTCAACAATTGAGCATATAGTCCCAAACACGACGCTTTTCCTTTCTGTATAAATTGTTTACAATTTAAACAGAAAAAAATATCCGGTAAACTGCGATGTGATGCGGTAAATTCTCAGCGCTTAATAAAATATGACTCTCAAACGTAGATTTTTCATGTCCAAGTAAGTTAGAAATTATACTTTTTACAGCAGTCGAAATAAGCGTGGTATTTGACCCGCTATGTACAGAAAAATGCGCGAACACAGGAGTGCGTAGCAGTTTCTGCCGAAACAAGCCCCTGAAAAAGAAAAAACATGCCGGATGCCAAATGGCCGAGCGCAGCCACAAGAAAATTTCTCAGTGCATTTGGCCGCCCCTGACCAAATTCGTATCCGTTTTTCCTTCATGAAACGCAATTAAAGTTCAGACAAAGTTGATGTTTTCCTCATGCAGGGCGCATTTTTAACTTTCGTCCATAATTCTACTCTGAATCTGCCCCTGGTAATCTAAACAAACCTAGTTATTTTTTGTCATATTATCATTACCTTTTTGGTGTTTTACTTCTTTAGTTTAGTAATCTGTTATTTTGAGTTTTCTATCGATTTGAAGGTATAATAATTTTTCACATTGCAGCTACTTTGAATCTGATAATAATTTCACGGTCTTTGTACACTGTTTATCAATTTGCAACTTCACTTTGATCTACGGTGTAGCACTAAATGTGTGTAGGCTCTAATTTGAAAGCTTTTACTTCGATCTATATAGCCGTTTAAACTTAAAAGTTTTAGAGGCAGCTAATCTGTCTGATCGTGTTCTTCACTTGTTGTCTTACTTCTCTGATCTTCCAGCAGTACAGGATCGGGTTTATAGATGAGTTTAAGAAGAGTAGAGTGCATGTAGCCAACCAAGCCACGTTATTTGTTATCCCATTCAAAAACAGCACAGCCACAATACCAATCGGAACATAGCAGGCAACTAATGCTAATTGAACCCACAAAATGCTAGAAACCGTCTTTTTGTATCTTGCTATATGTTCAGTGGAATCCCTCCTTCGTTCGCTTGTACATGCTTTTGTATTTGGGCTTGATTATGTCGTAGTGTGAGGTGGATCCTCGTGTAAGAGAATATTGAAATTATCACAGAAAGTATTATGGAAACGAAGGCTACTTTCAAGCCAATATCTTGTCTCCACACCCGGATCGCTCCATTTAAAGTACCAACTAACCAACAACAAATTATAACTACACGAACTCGCCTTAATGTTATGACATGTCGGTATCTCAGTCCCAACAACAGGGCGAGAAGTCTGTCCACACTTATTGCGGTCGACGTCAACATAGATACTCCACACAAAATCGTACTTGAAGTTAAACCAAATTTGAGAAGATAGTAAGAAAAGTTCACGTTCATCTGTGTTATACGAGCTCGAGACATAATATAGATTACAAAAGATGGCTGAAAGATAAGTCCAACACAAAGATCAGTGACCGCCAGGCATCGAAAGAACAGTTTCGTCGGAGGGTAAATAGACGACACTCTATGAAGAGCAATGAGGACGAGAACATTGCCCAGAGATGCAGTGATCGAAAGAAATATGTTCAAGGCTGTAAAAAGTTCAGCTATGCCTGGTGGTGATGCGCTGAGTACTTGGTGCAGTTTACGTGTATAGTTTCCATCTCCAGTAACGTTCGACATTGTTCTTGGGTGGGAAGAAAATTAAGCATCCAATGAGGTGTTTTTAGATGACGAAAAAAATTGTAAATGTTTTTACTGATTGTCTATGAAAAGGCCCAGTGTTTTAAAGGCCCTGTGGGAGGGCGTTTATGACGTTAGACTAGTTGTCAATATTCTGGAACTTATTAAGACATGTTTTTGTTAAAAAGTGATAGATATGTCAGATGCTTGGGAATATTACCTCGCTTACTAATTAAAAATTAATTGAAATTGTGCTAATTTCCCCTAGCTGTTAGCCTACGTACGTGCAGATGTCTCGTACCGTAAATTCTCGAATAAGCGCCCGGGGCGCTTATTTCAAATTTCAGGTTTTCTATTGCCAAGTCCATAAATGAACAAGATGTATTTTTATCAAATGTTATTTTTGGCAAGAAATCTGTAGTAATTCTTCCTTCCTTCTTCTTCGATAGGGGGCGCCAAGAGAAGATGATCTCTTGGGGGCGCTTATTCGAGGGGAGGCGCTTATTCGTGGATTTACGGTATTTCCTTTATATTTCACACGGAAAACGAAGGAAATACGAGACGTCTGCACGTAGGCTGTTAGCTGTTAGAGTATGAATTAATTGCAATTAAATAAAAAGTTAGTAAAGACCAAAGTAATAGCATGATTATTAACTGAAATCCTTGATAACTGTGATTCAATTGTCAAAGGTAGTGCATCATACAGTGGAACCTCGATATAACGATGTGCCAAGGGACTGACCAAAATTAGATCGTTATATCGGGAGATCGTAATAACGAATTCCCGATATAACGAATTCCCGATATAACGATTTTTCGGGAAAAGAGCCAAAAATATCGTTATATCGGGGTATTGTTAATAATTGAATTTTCATGTACTGTAATCCCTATCGTAACAAGCTGTTGACAGACACGTTACAGTCCTTATGCAATGAGAACTAAAGGATTGAATTAGCGTGATTAAAGTATTGTCATATCTTTTAAAGTGTTAAGCCTCCTTTTTCATCGCGCGATGATTGATTTTATCGTTATATCGGGGTACATTTTACGTTTGGGCTGCCAGATTGTGATCGTTATATTGGGAATATCGTTATATCGAGTATCGTTAAATCGGGAGTTTTCTCCATACATTTACTGTAACATTTGCCGGGCTGTCAAATGTTGATCGTTATACCGGGAACATCGCTATATCGAGTATCGTTATATCGAGGTTCCACTGTATATAGTAGCGTAAGGTCCATATTGGGGACTTGCGTTCACTTGCGTTCACTTTAATTGAGATCAAATTTGAGCGCAAGTAGACGCACGTTTTTCACCGTTTGGCCACCCAAGGCAAGTCAACGCAAGTTCTTTGTATTTATGGCTATTTTTTGCAACTTGCGTCATCGCACTTGCGGTAAACTTGCGACTCCGTTTGGCCACCAACGCAACGCAACGCAACGCAACTCTGTACGCAAGTTCAACTTGCGTCTCCATTTGGCCAGAGCTTTAGGCATGTCGTCTGAACTTTGAACAATGAGGTGTAAAAAACCATCAGCTATCGCTGATAACAAGTCCAGTTGTGCTTGATAACTGTTTTTACTGGATTGTCTATGAATTTTAAAGGCTCGGTGTTTAACCAACGACAGGACATTTATGACCTTAGACTAGTTGTCAATTTTCTGGAACTTATTATGACACGTTTGTGTTGAAAAGTCATATATATATGTCAGATGTTTGGGGATATTACCTCGCTTACCAATCAAATGAATTGAAATTGTGCTAATTTTTCCCAGCTGTTAGCCTACGTGCAGACGTCTTGTATTTCCTTGCTTCACGCGGAAAACGAATGAAATAGGAGACGAGAATATTAATTAATAACAAATAAAAAGTCAGTAAAGACCAAAGTAATAGCATGGTTATTAACTGAAATCCTTGATAACTGTGATTCAATTGTCAAAGGTAGTGCATCATATCTAGTAGCGTAAGGTCTATATTGGGGAAATATTAGTCCCCCACCTTCTCCCCGAGGGATTATAGAACTTTTACGGTAATTCTAGTTTTGCCTCTTCACATCAGTCGAGGATCTACGCCCAAAATAAACAACGATGGGAGGGTTAATATGCTATTAACTTTAAAAATTGGTATTATAAATGCAGTATTTACATTTGTTCACCATCTGGAGAAACAATGTCAGACGAAAACAACGGAAGTAATATTGGATAAAATGGAAACTATGTTTTATTTTTCAGAACAGTATGGCCATTAGAAATATTTCACAAAGGGCAAATTTCAATATTATTGGGATATGAAACTCCATTTTGCATCCTTGTGACTAAAATGAGTTTTATTTTTTACGAATTCAAATAGAACCAGGTGCGATTATTGTCATGCAAAACGGCTTCTTGAAACTGGGTTTTAACAGAGATAGCCACAATACAGTTGAATAAGAGCGATTTTTCATTCTGTTGAATCATAATTTTTTTTCTGAGCTTAGAACTGTTCTTCATCCTGGGATGACTTTAGTTTGGATTAATTCGTTGCCAGATCGATCAACACAACACTAGGAGCACGAGCGTTGCTCATGTAGTATTTTAAATTTTATTTACTTTAATTTTCTGTTAAGGCGGGGGTACACGTGAATTTCAATGACATTTTAAGAGGTTTAAAGAAGGGATAGAAGAATGAAAATGATTTTTGGAACACCAACAGACAGTTGATACCCACGCAAGAGCACCCCAGGTTGATAGTGGACTATTTTGGTGTCCATCTCTAACGTTTTAACTTCAAATTCTAATTTTAAAACTAAATTAAATCTTCAATATTTCTTATTTCCCTAAATTTTACATATCCTTTGAGAAAAACTATTTCCTCCCAAACATACCCCAAACACTTACAAAACACCCCATAACATAGATTCATGAGATGAGCAGAGAGTTTTTGGATTGCTTGAAACGTGAACGAGATATTTCCATTAAACCCATGTTAAGTGGCGGAAAATGGCATTCAGGTGGACCCCGGCCGCCTTAAATACATTTTGTGATTCAGCTTCCATCATACAAATTATCGCAAGGACTTGTTAACCGGATTTAAAGTAATCTCTTTCACTGCTTCTAAGAGGAACTTAGCACAAGGAAAGCTGTTTGTAAAATGTTTGACTCTGGCTCAAGTAATAAAATTGTAGATCCATACTCAAACACATGAACATTACAATGGAAAAGTAGAATCATTAACTGACCTCAAGTCAACAATTGAGCATATAGTCCCAAACACGACGCTTTTCCTTTCTGTATAAATTGTTTACAATTTAAACAGAAAAAAATATCCGGTAAACTGCGATGTGATGCGGTAAATTCTCAGCGCTTAATAAAATATGACTCTCAAACGTAGATTTTTCATGTCCAAGTAAGTTAGAAATTATACTTTTTTACAGCAGTCGAAATAAGCGTGGTATTTGACCCGCTATGTACAGAAAAATGCGCGAACACAGGAGTGCGTAGCAGTTTCTGCCGAAACAAGCCCCTGAAAAAGAAAAAAACATGCCGGATGCCAAATGGCCGAGCGCAGCCACAAGAAAATTTCTCAGTGCATTTGGCCGCCCCTGACCAAATTCGTATCCGTTTTCCTTCATGAAACGCAATTAAAGTTCAGACAAAGTTGATGTTTTCCTCATGCAGGGCGCATTTTTAACTTTCGTCCATAATTCTACTCTGAATCTGCCCCTGGTAATCTAAACAAACCTAGTTATTTTTTGTCATATTATCATTACCTTTTTGGTGTTTTACTTCTTTAGTTTAGTAATCTGTTATTTTGAGTTTTTCTATCGATTTGAAGGTATAATAATTTTTCACATTGCAGCTACTTTGAATCTGATAATAATTTCACGGTCTTTGTACACTGTTTATCAATTTGCAACTTCACTTTGATTTACGGTGTAGCACTAAATGTGTGTAGGCTCTAATTTGAAAAGCTTTTACTTCGATCTATATAGCCGTTTTAAACTTAAAAGTTTTAGAGGCAGATAATCTGTCTGATCGTGTTCTTCACTTGTTGTCTTACTTCTCTGATCTTCCAGCAGTACAGGATCGGGTTTATAGATGAGTTTAAGAAGAGTAGAGTGCATGTAGCCAACCAAGCCACGAAATTTGTTATCCCATTCACAAACAGCACAGCCACAATACCAATCGGAACATAGCAGGCAACTAATGCTAATTGAACCCACAAAATGCTAGAAACCGTCTTTTTGTATCTTGCTATGTTCAGTGGAATCCCTCCTTCGTTCGCTTGTACATGCTTTTGTATTTGGGCTTGATTATGTCGTAGTGTGAGGTGGATCCTCGTGTAAGAAAATATTGAAATTATCACAGAAAGTATTATGGAAACGAAGGCTACTTTCAAGCCAATATCTTGTCTCCACACCCGGATCGCTCCATTTAAAGTACCAACTAACCAACAACAAATTATAACTACACGAACTCGCCTTAATGTTATGACATGTCGGTATCTCAGTCCCAACAACAGGGCGAGAAGTCTGTCCACACTTATTGCGGTCGACGTCAACATAGATACTCCACACAAAATCGTACTTGAAGTTAAACCAAATTTGAGAAGATAGTAAGAAAAGTTCACGTTCATCTGTGTTATACGAGACATAATATAGATTACAAAAGATGGCTGAAAGATAAGTCCAACACAAAGATCAGTGACCGCCAGGCATCGAAAGAACAGTTTCGTCGGAGGGTAAATAGACGACACTCTATGAAGAGCAATGAGGACGAGAACATTGCCCAGAGATGCAGTGATCGAAAGAAATATGTTCAAGGCTGTAAAAAGTTCAGCTATGCCTGGTGGTGATGCGCTGAGTACTTGGTGCAGTTTACGTGTATAGTTTCCATCTCCAGTAACGTTCGACATTGTTCTTGGGTGGGAAGAAAATTAAGCTTCCAATGAGGTGTTTTTAGCTGACGAAAAAACCATCAGCTGTCGCTGATAACAAGTCCAGTTGTAAATGTTTTTACTGGATTGTCTATGAATTTTTAAAGGCCCGGTGTTTTAAACCTGTGGGAGGGCGTTAATGACATTAGACTAGTTGTCAATTTTCTGGAACTTATTAAGACAAGTTTTTGTTAAAAAGTGATAGATATGTCAGATGCTTGGGAATATTACCTCGCTTACTAATTAAAAATTAATTGAAATTGTGCTAATTTTCCCTAGCCTTGGCTAAACGTTTTAACATTTTTGTTAAATGAATGTTTGACCTTCGATCAAACAAAGAAATGTTGAACAAACATCATCTAACATGGGGTGCTAAACGTTCTAACATTGTTGAATCAACAAATGTTATACAAAACAATGTTAAAACGTTTATACCAGGCTTTAGCCTACGTACGTGCAGATGTCTCGTACCGTAAATTCTCGAATAAGCGCCTGAACAAGTTGTATTTTTATAAAATGTTATTTTTGGCAAGAAATCTGTAGTAATTCTGCCTTCCTTCTTCTTCGATAGGGGGCGCCAAGAGAAGATGATCTCTTGGGGGTGCTTATTCGAGGGGAGGCGCTTATTCGAGGATTTACGGTATTTCCTTTATATTTTCACACTGGAAACACGAAGGAATATACGAAGGACGTCTGGCGACGTAGGCTGTTAGCTGTTAGAGTATGAATTAATTGCACATTAAATAAAACAGATTAGTAAAGACCAGAAGTAATCAGTGCATGATTATTAAACTGAAATCCTTGATAACTGTGATTCAATTGTCAAAGGTAGTGCATCATACAGTGGAACCTCGATATAACGATGTGCCAAGGGACTGACCAAAATTAGATCGTTATATCGGGAGATCGTAATAACGAATTCCCGATATAACGAATTCCCGATATAACGATTTTTCGGGAAAAGAGCCAAAAATATCGTTATATCGGGGTATTGTTAATAATTGAATTTTCATGTACTGTAATCCCTATCGTAACAAGCTGTTGACAGACACGTTACAGTCCTTATGCAATGAGAACTAAAGGATTGAATTAGCGTGATTAAAGTATTGTCATATCTTTTAAAGTGTTAAGCCTCCTTTTTCATCGCGCGATGATTGATTTTATCGTTATATCGGGGTACATTTTACGTTTGGGCTGCCAGATTGTGATCGTTATATTGGGAATATCGTTATATCGAGTATCGTTAAATCGGGAGTTTTCTCCATACATTTACTGTAACATTTGCCGGGCTGTCAAATGTTGATCGTTATACCGGGAACATCGCTATATCGAGTATCGTTATATCGAGGTTCCACTGTATATAGTAGCGTAAGGTCCATATTGGGGACTTGCGTTCACTTGCGTTCACTTTA
>MU826601.1:0-14313 GCA_029204205.1 Desmophyllum pertusum
GGGAATGTAGTTAATTTTCAGTTGGGACACCAAAAAGTTGTCCTGAAGGCGTTATATATAAGCGAGAATTCAGTTAAAACGGGTTTTTTGTTACCGAGTCAACTACCAAAGTCTATGTATTGGTTCTTTTTTTTTTGCATATCCAGTGGCTGATCTATTTAAAAGCATAAAATATGCCTTCTATCGATCGATTGTAGGTGCCTGTGCAGCCAATCAGATTGCGAGTTTGCAATTGCAATACCTGTCAATAGTCAGCCACTTGGTTATGCCTATATTTATATCCCGGGGGAAGGGGGGGGGGGGGGTACTCCCTTATATAAGCTATATAGGTATGTGCCGCCCCAAAGGGTATGGTTTTGGAGCCGTGTTGGTCTGAAAACGGGTATAGATTTTGACCATGTTGGTCTAAAATAGGGTATGTTTTGCCCATCGGTCTGAAATACGGTATAGATTTTTGCCATTTTGGTTTTAAAAGAGGCAAATCTTCCCGAAAATTTTAAGGGTCAGATCTGAAATAGGGTAGGGAAAATCACATATTTTGGTCTGATGTAGGGTAAGGGTTTCAAGAAGCGTGGCCGCACACCCCCACCCAAATCATTTTTTGGGAGCCCCCCGGGGCTTATTTATACTTTTTAGAGAACAACAATTAACAAATTAGCAAATATTGTTGACACAATTAAGGGCGTTTTTCTTTGATAAACTCCAACAGAGAATCATGTTTCTCCAATCTAATTAGAATAAGCCTTTCTGGGCTTGCGCCGATTAACTCAACAGTAAATTGTCTCATATACAAACAACTTCTCCCAACTAGTGCTATAATAAGTCTATAGAGACCAGTAAGGAGAATTTGTATATTACTCAACTTCACTTGCATTATCTTTGGAGTTTAGCATAAAAAAGCATCACCTTAATTATAACTTAATACTTAATATTTGCCCCATTTTCAAAGTGGAACCTAAAAGTGTCCTAACATAACCTTCCCGGCCATGGTCAAGAGTATGTTACTAATCCTATTCTGTAATACCAATAAAACACACAGTGTAACACCGATGTTATTCCCGAATGGAAACCTACAAATGCTAGTAGATTAGAAGTGAACTAGTTTTTTTGCTCCAATTGTTGTTCGTTTACATTCCCTATCTAGATTGGAGTATCTTCATTTGTCTCGTACATATCTCGAATTGGTATTACACTGTTCAGTGACAAACAAATCATTGAGAGTAAATGTCTTATATGTTAACTAGAAGATGCCATGTGACCTGGGAATATATACCGCGTTTGTATCCGCGGAATTGAATGGAAAAGGAACGTACACGGCGTAAAGAATGGAGAGGGGATTGGGGAGGATTCCACACTGAACGGATTGAATTTTTTTAAAGGAACCCCGAAAAGGTACCAGAATCTAGTTTCGTGGGTGTGGCTCACCCCTAAGAGGTACCAATTCTAAGACAAAACCAGTTTCCATATTTCTCTCCTGACAGGTACCGAGATAACTTTAACGATGTTTTTTTTAGATTTAAACACCCTAAGCGGTACCAAGCCCCGAAGTTTAACCCCTAAAAGGCACGATCACCACGTCACTTCAATATGGGAGTCCCGCCCCCCCCCCCCCCCAACGGGAGAAATGCTTTTCACCAGGGACAAAAAATCGAGGCCAAACTATTCAGCTGACAATGAACGCTTCGCACTCTTTTTTATAATTACACGCGGCCAATTTTTGCACTACACTCTTTCTTTTTTTATAAGAACCTTTTTAATAAGGACGTTGAGGCTGAGATTGACCAAAATTTTAAGATTATGCTAAGAACATAGCCAGGTTGAGACTTAGCTAAGAACATTTTTATTCACGTGTTTCTTGCATCGAGGTTTAAATACAATATTCCAGTATCCTTTCAAAACATTAACAAACATTAACAAAATGTAACATTTCAAATATCTCAGTGGATAAGCAGTTCAAATCAGCTCAAAACACTTGAATGCACGTTTTTTATAGTAACAAAATGAATTTCTATCACATTAATTTTCATGGTCACGTTCGAATCTATTTTGTGACATTCTATACCATGTAACCTAAGAACATGTTAAAACGTTTTTAGGCGGAAATCGCCCAAAAAATGAGAACAATCGGTCTTGGTTCAGCCTCAGCTCGAAATCAGACGTTCTTATAAAAAAAGAGTGTAATCAACTTTACGCTATTTGTTACATTTGATTTTTGATAAGTGACAGGAAGTGATCGAAACTTCAGTCGACGATTTTAACCCTCAATCGGATCCTTCATTCGCGCAAAACTATTCACCTGAAAACTGAATGAACGGTTAACACTCTACTGTATTTCTAATTACATGCAGACTTGTAAATATTGCACTAATTTAGCATATAATCAACTTCGCGCTATCCGATATATTTGATAATAATGACGTAGCGGGTCGGCGAACATTTTTTTTTTTTACCTCTTAATAATTACTATTGTAACTAATGTGTTACATGTCACGTGGTTTGAATTTTCTACAGTAGTAATGTAATGGTCACCTGACCATGGCCAGCTGTTTTATAACAACAGTCATTTTGCTGATTTTTTCCGGCGTTGTAAGATCCTCCCCCTCCCCACAGGAGTCATCTTCATAATCTCCATTGCTTCCTCCAGAGTAACCTCCTCCGCCACCTCCACCATATCCTATTCCACCACCTCCTCCAAATCCTCCCTCAACATTTCTGTTACCATAGCCTTTTCCACCCACTCCTCCCTGAAGAAATCCCTTACCCCCTTCTCCGCCTCTTCCCATGGTACCACCAAAGTTCGTTCCACTTCTTCCACTGGAGTAAAAACCGCCACCGCCACCACCTACAAAAAATATAATTTGACTCATTACTATATTAAGAGATTCTATTAAATTTCAGCATGATGTTATGAAATGAAGGTTTGGTTGATTACATGTTTTAGCAATATCACTTGTTCACCTTATATAAACAAGGTCATTAACCATCATTCCTTTCTACAAACAAACAAGGTTGTTACACCGCTAAGGGTCTCAAATCCTGACTCTATTTGAGACATCATTCCGGCCTATATTTCCACTTCCTAAGCTATGAACTGACATGCTCTTTTCGGATCCCCCTGATCCAAGTTTAGTTGACCAAAATGTAGCTGTGCCAGCTAAGAACCAAACGAGAAAAATATATCCTTACGGTCGAACATGCCATTTCTCAACATTGAGAAAGGCTTACATTGAGGTTTAAAAGCTGACGAGTCGACTCCGAAAGTACAAAGACATATGCAGTAGATGTCTTGAAAGACCAAGTCACGTGTTCTTAGGTATGGCCTTATTTGCATATCGTATTTCAGTCGTATCCGAATGTAATGGCCATTTTCGAGTTCCTTTTACCTCTGCTTCAAAACGAGCCATGGTGCAAAAATTAGTTTTTACTCGCAAGTTCATTTTCTAGCCTGCGATCAGGCTCTCTTTTTGGATTCGCGCGATGATCAAAAGCTTGCGAAACGCTCTTGAACAAAAAATAATTGAACAGACTATTTTCTCCGTTGCCCTAGGTTGACCAGGTTTTTGTCACAATAATTGGACCTGTCATTCTGGACCAATCAGAATGCTGCGTTCGTGGACGAACGCAGGATATTCAAGAATCCAGGACTCGCGTGCAGGCTCTCATTTCTCGACCCATTCCCTCGCGTTCCGTGCTCGAACATCACGATCGCGCTCCGCGCTCATCGCGCGAGTCGTGGCATCATGGATAGAGGCGCGTCCTACGTCTATAGGTCACCCAAGTTCTGTATATTATAAAAGTGTCGCCAAAAGAAATGAATGAAAAATTAAAGTTAATATGTACTTAATTTTATTCCCTTTAATAGACATCCGTCAAGATTGGCAAGAGAACGCTAGACAGAATGAGAAAGTACTGTCATCTGAAGTATCATCCATACTCCAAATCCAGATACACAACAACCCTGTGGCCTGCTACAGGCCGTATATCAATTTCAGTTTTCTCTTCATAATGTTGCTCCAGCAGTTCTACATCAGTATTCTATCTGCAACTACTCTTGTGTGTTCACAGTTCTCTCAGATGATGGTGTTCTCAAAAACCAGTGGAAGTTAATCAAACATTCAGGACTCTATCTGATGCTTTGCACCTTTTCTGCTAATGGCACCACACCTGTTCCAGAGAAGACTGTGATTGTTATTGTTAATACTGATTTCACCTGGAGAGTGATAGCTTTATAAATTCCAGTGCTAATGAGTCAGTGCTAAATGTTCCACAACAACTAGTCACTTTGGACAGTTTTCCTTCTGCTTTTAGATTTTGTTGATAAAGTACAGTAGTATTTGTAAAGGTTATAGCATGAGTTGTATGTGGTATATTTGGTAATAGTGGTATAGAGCGGCTTTCATTTGAGTGTCGTAAAACCAAAACCATGATTGGTTTTGGTTTAGCATCTGATTGGTTGAGTAGGTGGCGCAAGTTTTTTAAACCCAATCACAGAACGTAGTAAAGCAAAACCAATTTTGGATTACTTTCGATACTCAATTGAAAATTGCTCTAGCAGCCGTGATATTGAAATATTATGAGCTGGTATATTATTACCAAATACCACTGCCCACATACAACTCTTTCTATTATTTGTTTATAATACAAGGCAAATACTGTGTGGCATGACATTTTTGCAGGTTAGGAGTTTAATTTCACAGATTGCCGATTTTTTTAGTTTTGCGGGAAAAAAGTTTAACAAACTTGGATTCAGACTTTACTCGGCTGGGAACAAATGTTCACGGATCTCAGGCAAATTCCTGTTTGGTATTTCATACGGTACTTTTATATCACAACTAGGGACATCTTGTGATGCCCTTGCATGAGAATGGTGTCCCTTTGAACAACCCATTTTTATAAACCGAACAGTTATCATGTACCGCAGCCATCCACTGTTTGTTCGGCGGCAGGAGATGTCTTTTCTAGAGTTGTTATCAAATAAACCCAGAGACTGCGGAGACTGTGCATTATGTTGCAAATTATTGTAAAGAAGAAGATCGTAATATTGTTTGCAGTAATTTAATTGAAATTCAGTAATCTATATAAATGGAGTAAATTTTCACAGATTTTTTTTTGCAGTTTATTTTTTATGGGTTCTAATTTTCACGGATCGTTGGAAAACCTGCGAAAATTAGATCCTGCAAAAATTTAAAGCCACATGGTATCTATATCCTATCTGAGTAGCACTATTCGGCGATCGTAGCTGGTAGTTCACGACGGCTGGCGTCAAAGCTTCGTGTTGAAACAATTTATCAATGGAATGCATTTTTCAGCTCAGTTATACCACATAATTAAAAGAGTCACATAGTGTTTTTCTTTCAAGATTTGTAGGTTTTTGTACACTTTGACATATAATCTCATTGAAATGCCCACCATCTTTTAGAATCAATTATTGTTACACTAGTTACACTAGCCATATTGGAAACTGTAATTTCTACATAATAATAATACATGGTGTTATGGTGGTATTTTAGTATAATTTGAGATAAATACAGCTTGTTCTAACCATTCAGAAATTTCTCAGCCTATATTATAACCCCTGGAATCCAAAATTATAATTTGAAAGAGCTGTGCTGTCAATGACTAGGGGACGCAATGGAGAGTTTAAGGACTTGCATGGCCACACAAAGGCCAAACTGGCATTGATAAGAACTGTTGATTGTAGTAGCTTGACACATTCTAATATTTGTGAACCCTGCAAGTCTTATAAGAATTAAGTTATTTTGACAGTGTATTCAAATTTGTTTGTTTTCTCTTTGCTCATGATAAATCAACAAAGTTAATAACACAGAGGGCGTTTGTCATTAATTTTGGTTTGCCCGGGCCAAAATCACTCTGAAGATTTCTAAAGATTGCCAGAGGACTTCCGAAACGTGCAAAGTTGACCGAAGATTTCCGAAGATTGCTGATAATCACCTGAGGTCCTCAGAAGATTTTTGAACGGGATTGGATAGTCTCCTGAAGAACACCTGATGTCTTTATCACACTAATTTTGTTGTTTATGTTATTAACAAGTAATCATATGATTCTTCCTAAAATTAAGGATTAATATCACTTGTGTTTTCAGAATTTGCAAATTGCTCTCGACAGGCAATTTCTGCAAATTTCTGAACACCTGATAATTAATCCTTAATTTTACTCGGTCCCATAGACCTTATTGATAAATGGCGGTGGATTAATTATTCTTTTATATTCATGTTAATCAGCCTCCCTAGCCTCATTTTTAGAGTAAAAAATTATTTTGAATTTGCACATACTAACGAGGCTAGGGGGGCTGATTAGCATGAATATAAAAGAATAATTAATCGGCGGCCATTTATGAATAAGGTCTATGCGATTACCTCATACAAATTATGACATCTCTCATTGCTATCAATAGTTATAGTAATGAGAGGGTTGATATGAATTCACAAACAATAGAGACATTGTTCGGTGATTGAGATCAAAGTTCTATAAGCCCCACCAAAATACAAGTAATTGTCAGGTCGCAAATTACAAAACACATGTTGGTTAAGCAGCCATATAGTATATTATGAATGCACCTTACATGTATTATGACATCAATACAAACCAAGGAGATTCTGGCAGAAGAAGTAGACACGAATTTAAAAATCTACTGTTCTGGCAACTCCGAAGATGAAGATGAAAGCATTTAAGTGTTACAAATGCAGAAAAGCTTATTGTACCATGGGCATACTGTAAGAAATTATCAGTAAGCTGCAGTGGTGCTAATGAAAAAGGCAAAACATGTCAGAACATCTGAAAGAAAACCTGTTAGATTCTGGCTGCTCTGGATATGATGAGCACAGTTTGTAACTGTGTACCACTGAGCCATTTTGAAATTTATCTTGGAGGAATCACTTCCATGTCATGTCAAATTGATTAAACTGAGGTGAACTATACTATAATTTAAGTTGAAAGTTTTACTCGTTGCAAACTTGAGGGAGATAACCTTAATGCTGAACTGGAAAAAAGCAAAGAGGATTCCCCAAGCCATGACCTTTGAATTTACAAGTTGAATAAAATTACTTTCGCTCTCGCCCACCTCCTGTATTTTAGCTAACTCCTAAGCCTATCTCTTGGATACTTTCTTTGCTACCCTTTTTTTAGTACAAAGTGACAGTCGTTGAGACTTGACTGCCCCTATGACATTTTGATATTCTGAGGCTGTCCAGATTCAGGCATAAACGTTGAGCTGCAACACATATTGGTGCCGCAAAAGTCATTGTCCACAAGTCCGTTTTTGGCGACATATTTGAAGAAAGTTGTGACTTCGGTTGAATCCTGTTCGGCAACAAGGATTTCGGCTTGACAGTCATTTTGCAGTTGAGCGAATCACAATAAGCTTAACTAAAATGTCACATGACTGAAGTAGAAGTGACTTCAAAATGACTGGTACACAGTCACAAACAAAGTACTCTAACGGGACTCTAACTTACTCGTCAAATTACAAGCCTAAGTCTGCAAGAATCTCTCTGGTTTTCATTTGGTGTTCTGACATATTTTGTTGCTCTTTCTTCGTGTTTTCATTAGCACCACTGCAGTTACTGCAGCTTCCTTCGGGTTTTTTTTCATCTTCGGAATCCCCAGCGGTTGTTTTTCGTGTACGAGTTATTTCGCTAACGGCCAGTTCTAATGTCTTTGGTCAGTTCGCTAACGTCGCTTTTAAAACGAAGAATTTTACATTGTAGTCCACCACCACGCTTTAGCGGCCATGATAGAATGATAGAACTGCGATCAGGCGACGGGCGAATTTTTTTATGACGTCACGAATTTCCACTCGGTTGCGGCGCTCGCATCAGCTAGTTTCCAATCCAGTCTTTTTACGATCCATGCTTATAGACGTCCCGTTTCGCATGGTTTTCAGGCCCTTTCACAGAAAAAAGTCTACAAGTATCTTGATTGTATAACAACAGTTGCGATTTTCCTTGTCGATGTAATATAAGGCATGAGCTTTACATATTGCCATGCAAAGTTTGCTGTGCGCGAACTATTAATTAATTCTGAAGATGTCTGAGTAGGCTCTCTATCGGGAATAAAACTCCGTCTGATTCGCGACATTGATTTAGACTTCGTAATTTACTCGAGTATTCACGGATTTCTGCCGAACTGAAATGAGACAAATACAGAGTGACCTAATTTTTGGGGGATCGTAGAGAGAACGACTATAGACTAGGCTGCGACACATAAATTGGGCTAAATAAGAAATGCAGTAGATAACTGGTGACCTTTTGATTTATCCTTGGTTTCCTTTGCTTTCGATCTAGCGAGAATAGATGATGATACTCGACACTAAATACTATTATACCCCCAATTCATGAAAATATTATAATAATGACTCTAATCATACTAATCATACTAATCATCAATGTCTCCTGTAATAACTGATTTTGGTGAAGTGACATTGATGTATACTCTTACCTGACCAACCATTATCAGCAATCTGTGCACCATATCCATTGCTCCCTCCTGACCATGACTTGTACCCAGGATTCCCTGTTGTACTCGTGTTGGCATCACATCCTGCATGTCTTGACTGTACACGGCGTATTCCTCCTCCGCCTCCAGCTATTATCAAAGACGTGTTGCTTCCTCTCACTACAAATGTTCCTCCACCGCCTCCAGAGCTCCGATAGCGACTGGTAATTCCTCCTTCTTGACCAACAAGTATTTGAATTATTTCACCTTTGAATAAGGCGAAAATTCCACTCATTCGTGCACCTCTTCCCCTGTACTGATCGTTGTTGCTGTATTTACCGTACCCCCCTGCTGCTCCTATTGCTTCTATTCTGTAGTCACCAGTGTACGGCACAGTCCACTGTTGAATACCGCTGGACAGTGTCACTTGACCGTCATGATCCTGACCGCTGTAATGACTACCAAGTGATGTTGGACCATTTTTTCTAGTTTTACCGAGATTTGTAAAGACGGCTTTGAACGCTGAGTAACAAAGAAAACAAAGTTAAGTGCAAGCTTCGACATGCGCACCTTGATTCCTCGCTGATATTAGGAAAAAATAAGGAAGTCTGTAACTTGAAGCTGCTTTTCGTTATAATTTTAAAAGTTTATTAACATGGAGTAAACAAGTTTTGTTTTTCCGAGTAGTTTGTGTCACTGACTGATTAACATCTTTCTCAAGTTAATTTCCATTGCAGGATAAAACAGCAGCCTTTTTATAAACTGAGAAGGAATTCCAGGAACGGAGGACAGGTAGGATAATTTTTCTATATATACAGCCTTCAACTATTTGCATCTTCAACTTTCGCAACATATTAACGCAAGTTTGAGAAAAAGCAATAACAGCTCACTCAAAGTTTAGAATTTCATGAACAAACAACTATTACAAAAAAATCCCCTTCAAAACATTGAAATTCCGCCATACACTCCTTGCATCGGTGAGGGTAAAAGGCGGAATGAGTTTGCGGAATGGCATGTGGCATGACTTGCGGAATGGCATAATTATGCGGAATATGATATATGCAAAAAAACAGCAAATACACCAAACAGCCGCCGTCTTGATTGAAAACGTGACAAGATCGTATGTTTGAGCCCGCAGCATTACCTAAAGCGGTTATTTGCAGTTAATTTATTTATTTAAGTTATTTTGCATATATCATATTCCGCATAATTATGCCATTCCGCAAGTCATGCCACATGCCATTCCGCAAACTCATTCCCCCTTTTACCCTCACCGTCCTTGCATGATCAAATCTATTCCCAGGAGAATCATTAAATGAAAATGTTAACAAAATAAATCTGTCCTGCAGGACTATACTTAGAACTTTCCGTCTGCAGAAATGTGCAGATCCCCCGCCTTACTCGGGCGTGAATCATAACACGGAGGTAAGTTCTAACGAAACCTTTCACAAGGGAAAGGAGCAGTGAAAGCGGACGTAAATCGTTACAGCATCAATTAAACACGTTCCCCAAGGAATCATGTCAACATATTTTGCGTGAAATTCCACAAGATAATTTTTAAAAGAGAACTGAGGATGGATTTGCAAAGTGATTACAACAAAATCGAAGATCAATATTTATTGTGCAAAAAAATAAATGCGCCTTTTTCCAGTGATGTAGCGGATACCTTCTAACTCTTCATAAAGTATCGGCAAAATATGTCAACCAACTATTAACTGTGCCACTTAGCTTCCAGTCCGTCGATAAAAATAAACACTGACGAGTAAAAATGCTCAGCCGTATTACACAACTTCCCGCTGAATAAATTGTTTTTTATACGACACTGAATTCTTTCCTAAAATATAGGCTTTCAACAGTGTTTTCCGTAGCGCGCGGTCAGGGGGACTAAGAACCGTGTAATACGGTCTCATATTTGCTCTCGTCTTTGTGCGTATTCGCACTCTAAAATGCTATGTCGTATAATAAAACCTCTTACGACTATTTCAGACATTATATTTCAAAATTAGAGAAGAAAAATAATCTTGTCACCATAATCCATCCCGAACAAGTTCGCTTCTGGCGCTTGTTTCAGACATGACCTGAACCTTAGGAAGGTGGAGTGGGTACACTTTTGGTGTGGAAGTATAGAGGTTTTCAGTTCTATTTGTCATGGCTGTTTGAAAACGTATTTTATTGAAATAGAGAATCTTTTTACAGTCTGCTCGTGACATGACAAAATAATTCAGACAAAAACATGTGGTATACAATTTAATTCAGTTTTACAAATGCAGTCATATGGAACACAAGGAACAAGATAAAGTGACCCACTCGACTGCGTCTCGTGGGCCACTTTAGTCGTTCTTGTCACGTTTTGACGTCATCTGTACTCTATTAGAGTACAGACGCACGGCCAAATAGAATCTATTTGTTAAATTTTATAGTGACCGATATATAACTTTTTATAGTTACCAGTGCAGTTTTGTCCATCTCCATTATATCCATATTTGCAGTCGCACTTGTAAGATCCTTTGGTGTTATTGCAGGTGGCATTAACATGACAGTTGTGGGTTCCTGTGGTACACTCGTCTATATCTAAACAATGAAATTATGATTTAATAACTAAAATAAACCGTTTTGTTTTCGTTTAAAATGAACAGTATTACACGTCTCGTTTCTTTAATGTATCTTAACATTCACATCAACTATAACAAGCAACCAGAAAATATATAGTTTTATATAATTTACTGTGTAAAACTCGCGCTGTGATTGGTTTAGAACCGTCCTCTATTAGAGTACAGACGGACGAATGACGTCACGTGTGGCGGGAATACACGCGCGCCCTGCCACAACACGAATTCTTCGCATCGCCGTCTCAAAATAGAGAAAACTTTTCAAAAAACTGAAAATATTCCGTAGGAAATTCAATGTAGATCAATTGATACGAATTTTAAATCAGCTGTTCAAGCTTGGCTAGCTGAACTTGGAGGAAAATATGATGGACCTTTAGATCATTGTGAACAGAATCCGAGAAATTTAGCGGGATTATCGCTCGCCGTGAAGGGACTTGCAACGGGATTTGGACTGGAATAATTCAGATTGTTTTTCCTCATATCAGGTTAGTCTCTAAATATTTGTTTTTCGAAACATTTGCTGAGTTGAGCAGTAGTTTATTTTAAGCCGTTTAGTTTTCACAAAGTTTTATTTGAGTGCACGAAAACACTGTGGCCTAAACTCGATGTTTGTTGACATAATTTATATCGGCTTATTTAGCGTACATTCAAGTGAAAATCCGAAGCGAATATCTCCAAAATTATATAAAACGAATAGATTCTATTTGGCCGTGGGTCTGTACTCTAATAGAGTACAGAAGACGTCAAAACGTGACAAGAACAACAGTGACCCACTCGACTGCGTCTCGTGGGCCACTTTAGTTGTTCTTGTCACGTTTTGACGTCATCTGTACTCTATCAGAGTACAGACGCACCGCCAAATAGAATCTATTTGTTAAATTTTATAGTGACCGATATATAACTTTTTATAGTTACCAGTGCAGTTTTGTCCATCTCCATTATATCCATCTTTACAGCCGCACTTGTAAGATCCCTTGGTGTTATTGCATGTAGCATTAACATGACAGTTGTGGGTTCCTGTGGTACACTCGTCTACATCTAAAAAAGGAAATATTTTGTAAAGCTCCATATAACAATGTGTCTGGTTACTATATAGCGCTATTATTATCGTTTGAATGATTATATAAAATAAACTTTGTTCACCGCAACTAGAAAATAAAAATAAGTGATAAATAGATAAAGTTACCAATATATTAAAATAATTGATAACTGCGCACCAGTGCAATTGCTCCCAACGCCTTTAAATCCATCTTTACAGTTGCAGCTGTAAGATCCTTTGGTGTTATTGCAGGTAGCATTAACATGACAGTTGTGAGTTCCGGTGGTACATTCGTCTACATCTAAACAAGGATAAGGAGGAGGAGTAAAGCAATTTAAAATACACAAGCAAAGAACAACAGGTACTAGACACAACAGACACTACACACATATACATAAGACGAAAGGACAACAGGCCCTAGCTATATAGACACAAGGAACAAGATAAAGGACAACAGAGATATGTACATAAGACATAGGACTCCAGACACCAGACACATACACATAAGACAAAAGACAATAGACACAAGAAAAGGGACAACAGTAACAAGAAAGTAGACACATTAAGAAAAGGACAACAGAGTACACAAGACCCGCCATATACATCCGACCAATAGACACTAGACACATATACATCAGACCAACAGACACAAGACACATATACATCAGAATACATCAGACAATAGACACTAGACACATATACATTAGACCAACAGAAACTAGACCCAAGGAACAACATATAGAACATACAGACACGAGAAATAAGACAAACGACAACAGACACTTAGACACATATGCATAAGACTAAAGATAAGAGACACTAGACACAATTAGGAACAAGATAACAAAAAGCAACAGACACTAAAAACAAGACTTAACATCAAAAAAGAGAAACTAGACATAATAAACAAAATAAAGGACAACATAAATAAGTCACAAAAGAAAAAGGACAAGAGACACTAGACATAAGAAAAAGGAAAACAGACACATATACATATATAGGAGAAAGGACAACCGACACTAGACACATGTATATACATAACACAAAGGACACTACTGTAGATTTAGACACAAGGAAAAGAAAAAGGACGACATGCAGTAACAGGACACTAGGCACAATATATAAGGCAAAGGACAACAGACACTAGGCACACGATGTAAGGCAAAGGACAACCTGAAGACACTAGACACAAGATAAAAGGCAAAGGACAACAGATACTAGGCACAAGATATAAGGCAAAGTACAACAGACACTAGTCACAAGATATAAGGCAAAGGACAACAGACACTAGACACAAGATATAAGGCAAGGGCAACAGACACCAGGCACAAGATATAACGCAACGGACAACAGACACTTGGCACAAGATATAAGGCAAAGAACAACAGACACTAGACACAAGAAAAAGAACAACAGGACACTAGACACAAGAGAAAGAACAACAGACACTTAGACACAAGAAAAAGGACAACAGACACTAGACAAAAGAAGAATGACAACAGACACTAGACACAAGAAAAAGAACAACAGACTCTAGACACAAGAAAAAGAACAACAGACACTAGACACAAGAAGAATGACAACAGACACTAGACACAATAGAAAGAACAACAGACTCTAGACATAAGAAAATGACAACAGATACTAGACACAAGGAACAAGATAAAGTACTATAGAAACAATACACTAGACACAAGAAAAAATAAAAGGACAACAGACACTACGTAGACACATATACATAATAAAACAACATACACTAGACACAAGCCATACAATAAAGGACACATGCAGACACGAAACTAAGAAAATATACACACTAGATATAACACAAAGGACAACAGACACTAGACACAAGAAAAAGAACAACAGACACTAGACACAAGAGAAAGAACAACATACACTAGACACAAGAGAAAGAACAACAGACACCAGACACAAGATAAAGAACAAACAGACACTAGACACAAGAGAAAGAACAACAGACACTAGACACAAGAGAAAGGACAACAGACACTAGACACAAGAGAAAGAACAACAGACACTAGTCACAAGAGAAAGGACAACATACACTAGACACAAGAGAAAGAACAACAGACACTAGACACAAGAGAAAGGACAACATACACTAGACACAAGAGAAAGAACAACAGACACTAGACACAAGAGAAAGGACAACATACACTAGACACCAAGAGAAAGAACAACAGACAC
>MU826602.1:0-14271 GCA_029204205.1 Desmophyllum pertusum
GCTAGCCAAGGAGGTGATATAGGAGACGTCTGCACGCAGGGCCTATTATTCGCCGAAGGCGTAATGAATTGCTTTTGAGTATATATATACCAACGAGGCGACCCATCCATCCTAACTCACGCAAAAAAAGTGTCAAAGTTTTGTTTAAAAAAAAGCAAGTGTTACGCTCATTGCGTGACAATCACCATGTATGAGTGAACTCGCATCATGCCATTTCAATTTATGCAAATTCAAGATACTCATGCACATGTGTTGACTCTCGGATCGCATTCTCGTCCCCACAGCCCTTTCGCATCTCTTAGCCGGCGGGGCCTAGGCACGAGAAACGAAGGGCTCTGAGGACAAAGGATTTCCGCTCCTAGATTCTAGGACTTCCGGTCTTCATGTATGCAGTCGTGATGTTTCTACATGCTGTGGGAGAGTGTAATGGCGGCGGTAGAGGCGGACGGTGTAAACCGCAGGTTGCAGGTTGCAGGTAACATGTTGCAGGTTGCAGGTTGCAGGTTGCAGGTTGCAGGTTGCAGGTTGAAAAAAAAAAATTAAAATTTAAAATTAAAAAAAATTAAAATTAAAAAAATAATATTAAAAATTAAAATAATTAATAAAAATTTAAAAATAATAATAATAAAATTAAACAAAAAATGTTCCTTTTTGTGTAAGAAAAGGAAAAAAAAGATTATCTTGGAAGATTTAGAACTGGACTGGACTCTTAGTATGAGAATTTGAGGAACCATTTCAGATGTTCTCGTTTCGGATCTTCTGCCGAAATCTTCGGGTCAACTTCGGATATCTTCGGAAATCTTCGGGCCATCTTCGGAAATCTTCAGACATCTTCGGAAGTCTTCTGGTCAACTTTGGAACTCCGCAAATTCTCATACTAAGAGTCCAGTCCAGTTCTAAATCTTCCAATATAATATTTTCTTTTTCTTTTTTTTTACACAAAAAGGAACGTTTTTTAATCATTTTTTATTTCATTTTTATTATTATTATTTTTAAATTTTTATTAATTATTTTAATTTTTAATATTATTTTTTTAATTTTAATTTTTTTTAATTTTTAGTTTTTAATATTTTTTTTCAACCTGCAACCTGCAACCTGCAACCTGCAACCTGCAACCTGCAACCTGTAACCTGCAACCTGCAACCTGCGGTTTACATCGTCCGGCGGTAGAGGCAGGATTCGAGGAATCGAATCTTTGTCTCAGGCCAATTTTGAGAATGTTTCCCTCCACGCCGAACAGGAAGAGTCTATAAGGAACATTGTCGTTTTAAAGAAAGACACCCTTATTATTTTACCTACGGGCAAGTCGTTGATTTTTCAGTTTATATTTGCCCTTTGTTTTTGACTCAGCAACTGATTCTTTTATTTTGGTTGTGTCGCCTTTAAACGCCTTGATGTGAGATCAAACAGTGAAACTAAAAGATCTACAGGTCAGCTGTCTCATGGTTCGTAATACTGAGTCATTGAGTGATGTTGAAATTAACGATATCAAGCAATCGAAGTATCGAATAATTTGTGGCCACCCGGAGGCATTTGTTGGCAAGTTAAGGAAGCTTTTGGATAGTAAGACGGAATATGAGAGCTGTGGTAATTTGATGAAGCACATCTCATTGTAGAGTGGCAAGTATTATCTGTCTTTAAAACTTTCCGTTTAATACAGTATATCAGGCGGTGTGCGTCACGGGTGGGCAAAGCATCATGGGTGAATTTGTGAAAACGACTCATTATCATATGGCAGTTGACGCGAGAGAGTCAACACCTCCGGCAAGTGAATAATGTGTGCGGATTGCTAGTTATTCAGTTGTTCTAACCCGAGCTACACAATAAGAATCCATACTGATTTACCTTTGCTCACTTTTGAACTGTTGAAGGGCACGTAACAGTTGTCCAGTATTTGCTTTCAAAGCCATTTTACCCGGGGCATTTTACAAGTGTATGGCGAAGCGATCATACGTATCGTATAAAAACTACGGGTAGAAAAACAAATTGATATGAGTCTGGTGCATGGTGAACATGAATATTCTATCGCATGGAAAAGAGTTTGCTGTAAAAACGCTTCAATGAAAGCTGGGGCGATCTACGGTCCTGCGAATTGTAGGAAATAAAATTTTAAAACGACGCTGGTTACACGAGAGCGTTTTACGTACAAGACTGCAAGGGTCAGTTAATGTCACGCAATCGAGGTCACCGCAAATAAGCTTTTTTAAAAAATAACCAGCGAGTCAGAAACTAGTTTTACATTGTGGATTGTGGAATTGTAAGATATAAAAGAAAAAATAAGTGGCTTTGTGTCCAGTAAAATAGCTCGCAAAAAGGGGCTCACTGCTAGCAAAACAGACTCACGGCTCGTAGACCGCAAAGTAATAATTAACCTCAGTTGACCGCTTTTTCGACAAACCATTCAGTGTTCCACGGCTTGTAGCAAGAAAACTATTTGGGGTAGACCCGGGTAGACCCCGAAATTTCAAAAGAAGAAGGAATTGAACTAACGTCATGTAAGAATGGAATACTTGAAATTGATCAGAATAACGAATTTGAAATGAATGAAAAAGTGTGAAATTTTGAATGAAGACATCATGTCGGGCCAGATCGACCGCGCTACATTTGAGAGGTGCCAGCGGCATACAAAATTGTTCGCAAGTAATCAATAAAAATGACCAGAGCAAAGGAAATATAACTGTCTTCAATTTCCTGTAAACGTATTTCCCAAAACGACCAAGCAATCCCGGAAAATGGACAAATTCTGCGAGCACTTCGCTCCGAAATGCCTTCTTCTTTGCCGCGAAGACTATTGTTCGAATACAGCTCGCTGATTGGCCAAATCTCGTGACGCACACCGCCTGACAGTAATTGTATAATGTAAGGCTTTGTAAGTGAAATATTTTTATGATCACAATAATTATTAGAGCTCTATATGAATAGTCTTTAATGCTTGGTGTCATTTCAAGAACTATAAGTCATAAATCTAGTCATAAGTAGAGTGAGTGTTGTAACCAGACAATATTCTTTGGAGCCAAGAATGTGACAAATAAAATGATGTACCTTTTTTGTGAAATTGTCAACATGTATACAAGTATGTAATCTAGCTTGAATTCTTTATTTAGTATCTCCCCTCCCCCTCTATTTGAGGGTGGAATTTTGTGAATACATCCCTTCTATAAGGTTATTAATTACAGTGATGGGTGGTCAGTTTTTCTACAACCTTTTAGGGAAGTTGAGTTATATATTACATGGGCTCAACGTTCGAGCAATAAGTGCAAACAATTAAGTTACCAAAAAAATACTTATAGCACAGTAACATTTTGAATACAGTTAAGAAGAAATTATCGATAAATTAGCTCCAAGCTCCCCACGAGAGAAGTAATTACATATTTTAATTAAAAAGATGCTTCATGTCAGTTCAAAACAAAATGGGGTACGTTTTTATCATTTTTTACGAGGTTTGACATTAATTTTCTCAAGAATGCTTGAGAATTTAATTGAGGGGTCACTTGGAGAAGTGAATCGAAGTGATATGTTTCAAATAGTATTCAAAATGTTACCTTGTTAATCCGTCTTAATATAAATTCTGCAGGATTGGTATGGTCTGAATAGAACCGTGAAATAAAAGTACTCACTGTGGTTCACATGGCACTGTTTGTTTCATCATCTATTCAGACCATCCCAATCCTTTATAATTTGTAAAATGTAAAATTAGTCTGCGACAATTTGATCTACACTAGTATACTAATGCAAATATGCAGCAATCTAATTGGCTGAGCTACTTACTATCAATGCATTAGCATACGACTGGCTGGAGGTGTTATCTACAAAATTATGGTTTCTTCCTGTTTCTCAGAAGTTTTGGAGGAAGGTTTAGTCGTAGCGTTTATTCAATTTACTATGATTTTTATGCGGCTTCATTAACTCTCAAATCATAGAAATCTTGAGCTCACAATCTAATAATTGTTAAATCTGTTTAATTTTACATGCATTGTATTTACAGGAAGAGTTTTTAGCCTGCTTATGCCCAACTAGGTACACTGTATGCTAGGTGCCATATTTCCAAAGGTGCCTGTTAGTCACACTAATTGCAACAGTTTTTAGCTAGTTTCTTAACTTTCTAAGGATAATTGTTGTATAATTATAGAGTTGACAGTTACGTCTGTCTTTAATAGGTTGTTATGGCTCAGAATTCAAGTTATATCTCTAACTCTTTCACTTTAATTGTTTTAAAATTTAAGAAAATAGAAAATGGCATGCATGGTAACATAGCCAAGCACACTTAGAGGGAGCCGGTTTTGGATAATTCAAAAGTTTATGTGAACCCAAGCTGCAGGCAAGGGTTTACGTTAGTATCTTTGAATTCTCCCAAACTCCCTCGGGAGTGTTTGCATCCGGGGTTACATGACCCATGCAATAGCTGTCATTTTTATTTATTTAATAAAATTAAGCATACAAACATTAATGCATGTGTAACTTCATTCTGGTGTTTTCATAAGGTGATCCAAAATGGTTGCACATAAAAAAAACTAGTGAGAGTGTGCATTATATGAACACTATTTTATATTTTTTAAGATAAATTTGAGATGTATGTAATTTTTGTTTGATCTACATAATAAATTTACCTTGTTTACTATTGTTGTTTACCCTCTTTGCAGTAGGTTTAGGACTTTGTGATACATGTCCTATAGTACATGTACTTTTTTTTTTCTTTTTTTTTTTCACATAAACTTTTGAATTCTCCAAAACTCCCTCTAAGTGTGCTTGGCTATGTTACCATGCATGCCATTTTCTATTTCTTAAATTTTAAAACAATTAAAGTGAAAGAGTTAGAGATATAACTTGAATTCTGTGACTTGAACTGCAGCTTCAGTTGGGGCTGATTTTTCTGCCCTCACAGAGTCCTCATCGACAATCTGACCAGCAGCAACAAGAACACACTGTGTTACTAACTCTTGGCTGTTTTGCTTCAATAGCAGAACTGTGGTACCTTAAATCAAATGCAGTGACGTCAGTGGTTTCATAATTATAGGCATGTAATACATTGCACCTTGATTAATTAAGAAACCCTTATCTCTAGTGGCTCTCCTCCAATAAGTCACTGAATCCACCAATAAGTAGTAACCTAGAGTGCCATGGTTAGAATTTAAGTATTTGGGGGGTCATGGCAAATAACCTTTTTATGGTATTTTGTTCAAGGTTTTTCATTATCAAATTGAAAAAAAATATTTCCCTTTGTTGTCAGAAATGACAATTAAGTTTTATAACTTACTTATAATAAATTATTACCTGGCCTATACAGATTTTGCTCTATTGGTGACAGTGTGTGGTTGGAAACTTGTTCTGAATCTATACATTGGGCTTCTTCCATCTCCCACATTCCTGTCACATCTGGATCTACCAAAAGCATCCTTGTCAACAAAAGTGCCAATGTACCCCTCAAGGAATTCAAGTTTCTCCTCCTCAGTTGCATATTCACATTTCTTTTTGAATGACAATGGTAATGAATTGATATTACAAGGCCGTCATCAAGTTAAATTAACATATGAACACATTCCATGCATGTTTTTCTCTTTAGCTATTCCAAAAACTATTCACTATAGCTATTCACCATAGTGAATCAAGTATTTTAATTGATGTTGTTGTTTCCTCGGTGGTCCGCATACACCGTTGATATTCCATTTCCTCTGCTCGTGCCCAGAAAACCCCAACAATCTTTGGTCTTTCGAATCAATTATTTCGGAAGAAAGAAATCAAATTTCCAGCATTAGTAATCAAGCGAGACGGATTTGAACGCACATCTCAACAATGTTGCAGGTTTTTGAATCGCATTTAAAAACAAACTTGCAACGTGTTGCCATTAAAAAACACACCTGGTATTTTCGTAAGCCGCTTTGCTTCATGATTTCAGCTGGAACAGACTGTACCGCAGGGCTCTTGGATACCTGCAACTTTCCCTCTTTGCTGGCTTCAAGATTTTCTTTATCGCCTTTTAAAAGTTCTGGAAGGCGCCGTGGTACAGTCGTGTTCTTCTTGGGAGCAATAGGTCTAAACTGAGGGAGATTTTTGTCGTGATTTTGATCTCCATCAACGAAAAGTTACATCCGTACACTTTCGATTCGAATACCGGCAAGTTACTCTCTTTCGCCTGCTGACTCTAGGAAGGTGATCCTCCAACCTGTTGAGAACCACGGACTCTTTTCACACCAGACCCTCCAATCGATAATTCTTGTGCAGAAAGTGATGTCAGCGACAAAGAACGGAATTCTAGCTAGAATGGGTGCCTTTCAAAACTCAAAACTTCATTTATTTTCAATTAAAAACTCCTAGCTCATTGCCGCTTTTCTCTCCGAAAATATCAACAGGGTGGTTTCCAGGGTAAAAACCGTTTTGTTGAGAAAATTGGGAGAATCCCAAATCCGCCATTTCGAAAAATAACCCGCGCTAACGTTTTACTTCCGTTCAAGATTTCTTTGTTTTCAAACAGCCAATCAAAAAAATTCGAATTAAATAGGGAAATCCTTTGTCCCCAGAGCCCCTTCGTTTCTCGTGCCTAGGCCCCGCCGGCCTAAGAGATTGCGAAAGGGCTGTGGGGACGAGAATGCTCGGATCGTTGCTCGGAGTACTTACAGTTCATTTCATCAGTTTGTGATGAATTGCTGAGAGATAATTGCTCGATAATGCTGTCAAAACTTTGAAACAAACATGTGGGCAGTTCGACAGTTTCGTTAAAGGCTTCACTTCAAGTGGAAAGTAATGAAAGTGCAAATGAACGAGTCGCCAGAATTCAAATGTGTGGTGTTGGATTGAGAAGACAAATTGAAGTTTTCTCCAACGGAAATTAATTGCTCAAGAATAGGATTAGCTGCCTGGCTAGTACCAGCAATTTTATGTGAATGGCAGTTGATGCAGGGGTGGATATTACAACAGACAGGGAGCAAAGAGCACTTCTGGAGTTCGACTCAAGAGAATGGACATTTATTTAATTTCGACGAACAGCTTTAAAACTGACCTTCCAGTCGACCAGTCCTCAAGGTACACTAATTCTTCTTCTTCTTCATTGTTTGACGAATTTCAACGAATTCAGCAGCAATTTAGTAACTCTTCGAATGATGAATATTTTGCAAAATAAATCATTTAACTACAGAAAAAACATTTTACCGGAAATTGCCTTGCGTTAGACAGGTTACGTTATTATAGCTCTCGCCACCAATGAGCAGACGAGAATTATGCCAGGTATCGCGATCCGCTTATAGGTTTGCTTAGCGAACGAGGCGTCAATATACAGATGTTATTGAACTAGCGTGAGGTCCGTATTGGGAAAATATTGGTCGAGTTCTTTTTTTTGCAAGTTTAGAAACTTGCAAAAAAGAACTCGACCAATATTTCCCAAAAGGGCCCGAACACGCTAGTTCAATAAAGTTTTATTATAATGGATTTTTAAAAACTTGCTGACAAAATAATGCAGCCATTTTCGGCTAACGCGAGCGCCATGGAAAGCTAAGCATATTCTTGCATTTTTCAAGCCACTTTGCGAAAGTTTAACCAAAATTGTCCGCCAGACATGAGGAAAAATGTTTCTACTTAATAGAAAACAGTTTTCTTTGTTCAATGTTTCATAAAAGGAATTCGGCGAAATGAGTTCGTGAGCGGTCCATCTTAGCGGTCCGTATTGCAAAATTCGGACCCCGCTCAGGGAACCAATCAGAATGCTCCTTTTCGTCCTGGACCAGTTTGCCATATAATAAAACGTGGTATTTCCGTCTCACCTTTCTGGTCTGTGATTGGTTACAAAGTTCAAATTGACATCGCGGCACTGAATTGGGTTCCTCGCGTACGCATCAAAAATCAAAAGTTTCGCTTCGATGAATCGTCGGCAATCTTGTATCTCTTGTCATTCGCTCAGTTATGGAAGGCTTTATTCCGCCGGTACAACTTCCTCAATCGAAAAGTTAGCGTAAGTTGAGTAATAAAATCATTTCTTTCTTGAAAGAGTTTGTTGACCGTTTTCAACTGCTTTCGCGATGTGGGCGCGCTAAGTTGTATCAAAGGCACCGTGATGTGCCAACTCGTGAATGGAAAAGTAAAGACATTAATTAACATAGAAATATGCAGTAGTACCGGGTAAATGTAAGTTGACAGTCTCGTCCTCGATGTTTTCGAGAATCGATTTCAAGTTTTGAGTCTGACTCGAATAGGGATTTTTAGGAAACGATTTATTTCTCGAAACAGAACAATAAGATTCCGCGCGGCATTCACACAAGCCGGTGTATTGTATTTCGTATTCACGTCCAAATCAGTGTTGGTCAGGAGGGAAACTCAAACGAAAAGTCTTTAATCACTGGTATTCGATAATCGCCAACTTTATGGGCCGAATATTTTAAAAACACGGTTTAGACAGGGTTTAAACAAAACCATGGCCTAATACGTTTTTTAACTGACTGGCCAACCTAACACAGTAAACCTGTTTAGAAGGTGTATATAAACACAGACTAAAACTGACCTGCTTATAAGTTGATTTAGACCTCATTAACTAACTTTTTAGACGTCGTTTAAATATTCGGCCAATATGTTCGAACTGGTTTGAGTTTTATTTTAAAGCAAGTTGCTGTTTGTGAAATAAAATATTTCAATCATTTCAAAAACGTTCTGATCTAGTTTGTGAAGTCTGTGCTTCGCACGCACAATATAAAATTAATTATATATGTAAACATTCATTCGTCTTCAGTTCTGTCATACACGAAACTCTTGGAAAGAAAAATACTTCAGTTATTTATGAAGTTGCAATTCTTGGACTAAAATTAGCTACAGTTAAATTATCAAAAATGGTTTTCCTCTCCTATTAAAAAAAATATTGAGATACTATGAAAATGAAAGGTAAATCTTAATTTTTTTTGTCCCCGTCACGCAACGCCTCCTCGTTCCGATAATAATTTTAAAATTCTTTCAACCATTCATGCAACTAAAATGACAGAATTTTTCAGCAAACCAAGACAGATCTTCGATTTCTAAGCAACTTTAGGATGGGGTATTAATTTTGTTATCTTGTCATCAAATAAACTGGGACTTTCGTGTTGTCTTTAATACTTACAATGTAATGCCGGTCCGATTTAAACGTATATGTTTCATTATCATATATTTTAAAGCTTCCTATCAATTATTCGCCCCTCTATGTCGTTGGCACTTTTGCGGTAACTATAACTAGTATAAAGAAAACACACATTGGATCCAGATAAAATGGTACTTTATTCACGAAACAAAACACGATGAGATGTTTAAATTCTCCTCAGAGAATATTGAATTAACAACAACAACAAACAACAAATAATTCAAATATAAAATGCTACATTTCCTTTAGAAGCAGAAATAAAAAGTTTCAATTTTCTTTCGCAAATAATTTTAGCTGAGGCTTCATCTGCTATAATTTTCCTTCGAGCGAAATCGTACAGCTTTATACGTCCGAGTACAAACATTATTTGAATTGGGATCAAACAAGAAAAAACAACATTAAAAAATATCACTTACCGAACGGCACCGTTCTCGTATTAAGAGAAGATTTCCACAATTATCAGACAAAATCGAATTTCCGCGGCAAAGCTTAAAAACTCAAATTCGCTATCCTTTTGCAAATAGGTAGTCCTTAGTAAGAACACAAACGCTATGTAGTTTTTTTCTTGAAATCTTTTTGTATTTCCGAGAAAAACGAAATTTTCGATTTCGCCTCCAGACTCGATTCAGCGAGTCCAAACTGGGTTGAAAATCGACCATTTTCACTCGGCGCTCCTGACGAAACTATCGACCCTATAGAAAATTTAATACTACCAACGTATTGCATGACTTTTCATTGTCTAGAGAACACAATTTCAGAAGTATAGGATTTTTCTAATTATTGAACGGTACACAAAACCAGAGTATTCTCCAATGTTATGATAGTCAGTTGGTCAAAATAATTGCCATTTTAACCATGTGACATATCTCAGAATCCCATCAAATTAAGGATTTAAACTGTGGAAAGAAAGATCTTCCAATATATATAAAGTTTAGTTTGGGCAAATGATTTCCCACTTCTCAAAAAATTCTTCAAAATAGTACACAAAAGGCGTGAAATCACGCCAGTCGTCGAATGCGTGACCAAACGTAAACTACCGTACGTGTGAATAAAATTACTTCAATTCGAAATACCAGCATTACCTAAGTATTAAACAACGTACATATGTTCACCTTTGCTCGATTATGATACCCTGACCGTTGTAGAATGTTCTTTTTCTTGACAATTTTCCAATGGCGTTCTGACCCGGGCATACGACACATACCGTACGCACCATCGGATCAACACAACGAATTTCCTCTACATATCATATGTGTATATTCAATTTGTGCTGCTTGTGTTCTTCGATATCTAGTACCGCTAAAACCACAGCCACAAGCCACCTCCGGCTTCGAGTATCCGGTTTGAAGTTTTGAAAGTTCTCCATGTCGTTACTCGTTTCGATGTTGAAAAGATGCGTAATTTGCATATTGACTGAATGCATGCGTGACCACATTTTTTGTGCGTGGGGGTGGGGGCAGGAAACACGTGTCGCGTCTCTCACCCTACCGCGAAAATCGAGTAATATAAAGTAATATCCACCCATAAAGGCCGATACAAAATACTAAACTAACTATCAAAATGTCTATGGCCCACAATATCACTACTGGGCTTACCAGTATAAATTGTGTCCTAGCCAATAAAGTTAATTTATTTTATAGTTGGTGGTCAGTTATAGTGCGACGCGCCAAGAAACCACCCAACAAACTTTTTTACAAGTATCCTCTCGTAATATTATAACTTTGTTGATAAATACAATGTGGCAAGTTTCCATTTGATCGTGTTCAACTTTGTAAGGAGGCATGTCCGTCAAACAAATTATAATATTATGAGAGGACACTTTGTTGGGTTGGCTACTGTAAATTCGAGCCGTTTGTCAGTAACATAATTCAAAGAAAAAAATATCTGTGAACAGAAGCTCTGCTCTACAAAAAAGCTGTTTTAAAACGGAGGGCCTGCGTATTAGAACTGAGAACGTTAAATGAAACGTTTTTAAAAAGGCATCGCCCGAAACTGGTTTACTAACCGACAAGGAAACAGACATTCCATTGACATATTGACTTAAAGGGATCCCCGACTGTTGGAACAAGTTGCCGTGAAAGTGATAGAAAAATAATCCGAACCTAAAATTTGTTGAAAACCGCGCAATATTATTTCAGTGTTAACGAAAAAACTGGCTACAAATCTCTGCCATTTTAGGTTTCAAATTACCCGCGCGCCACCATCTTGGATTTTATGACGTTTCATGGTTGCCCCTTTTGTTATACAACAAAAGAGCTATTGTTTACTGACAATAGCGGCAACCACAATACGTCATATAATACAAAATGGCGGCGCGCGGAAAATGTGAAACCTAAAATGGCAGAGATTTGTAGCCAGTTTTTTCGTTAACACTGAAATAATATTGCGCGGTTTTCAACAAATTTTAGGTTCCGATTATTTTTCTATCACTTTAACGGCAACTTGTTCCAACAGTCGGGGATCCCTTTAAAAGAACAAGAAACGTCCATGTTTTCGCCAATAGTTCAACACATCATCTGAATGAACTCCACGTCGATCGGGTGATTCATATATATTTTCCGTGGGAAAAAACCTCGTTACTTTATTTGGTAAACATTTCGTTAATTTAATTTTGTAAATCGAGTTAGCCTCATGCAGAAAAAATGAACATCATAATGATGAAATTTATTATCAATATTACCGAGGAGGTAACAAAACATAAGTTTTACCTTTGTGTTCGTACGAAAACAAAATACTTTGATCGCTAAACGTTTTTTTGTTTCCAACAAAAGCGCAAAGTTTTAAATAGCTTACATGTAATCCGATCCTCGACATGCAACAAAAAGTTGTCACGTCACGCTTGTGCCGGCCAATATGCAAATTACCCGCTTTCGGTTTTTATTTAACGGATACTCGAAGTGACTTAATGACTGTCGTTTTGGTGGATACTGCCTGGAAGCTGGCTAAACAATTCTATTGAAAAACCTGAGTAGCACAAATATACATGTGCACAGGAACTTGATAGTATACTATTGAGCCGTTTTGCGTTCATCTTCAAATTCGGATGCGTACTCGTCACTCAAACCTCAAGGAACGCCATTGAACAAATGTCAGGAAAGAAACATTCTGCAACAATCAGGATATTACAACCGAGCAAAGGTGAGCATATGTACGTCGTTTAATACTAGGTAATGCTGGTATTTCGAATTGAAGTAATTTTATTCACACAGTACGGTAGTTTACGTTTGGTCACGCATTCGACAACTGGCGTGATTTCACCGCCTTTTGTGTACTATTTTGAAGAATTTTTTGAGAAGTGGGAAATCATTTGCCCAAACTAAACTTTATATATATTGGAAGATCTTTCTTTCCACAGTTTAAATCCTTATTGATGGGATTCTGAGATATGTCACATGGTTAAAATGGCAATTCTTTTGACCAACTGACTATCATAACATTGGAGAATACTCTGGTTTTGTGTACCGTTCAATAATTAGAAAAATCCTATACTTCTGAAATTGTGTTTTCTAGACAAATGAAAAGTCATGCAATACGTTGGTAGTATTAAATTTTCTATAGGGTGGATAGTTTCGTCAGGAGCGCCGAGTGAAAATGGTTCGATTTTCAACCCAGTTTGGACTCGCTGAATCGAGTCTGGAGGTGACATCGAAATTCGGTTTTTCTCGGAAATATAGAAATATTTCAAGGAAAAAACTACATAGCGTTTGTACTCTTACTATGAACTACCTGTATGCAAAAGGATAGTGAATTCTATTTTTTCAGCTTTGCCGCACTGTGTCTGATTTTAGTAGAAATACTCTCTTAAAGTCCTGAAAACTCCAATGAAACTACTGGGTTCGGTTTCAATTTTCGAGCTGTTTGAATATAGCTTGTCTTGAGAGTGGATGACTTCAATACTTCAATAATTATGTCCTCTTATTTGGCGATCGAGTATTCTTGACTGTTACTTCTTTCCTGATTTCGAACTTACTGAAGGTGTATTTTGATCGTAATTTAATATACCCTATGCGACACTTGGCGCCCACAGAATGGATGATGATTTTGATCATAAAAGCAGAGAAACACCGCCTTCCAACAAGAAACCACGAGGGTTCGTTTTGTTTACTGATCGAAAGACATGGAAATACTTAGCTTGTGGTGTGCAACATGAATTCTCGCTAAGATGGTCTTGAATATGTTTTGTCAGGGAACACAAAAGTCGTCGAAAGCTCACTGGTGACACAACTGCTTGAACCATAAAGCTTCCCAATCATGAATTGACACGAAGCAGCATAAAGCAAATGCCTTGATTCGCCTACGCCATTGACAGCTCCCGCGCACATCTGGATCCAGCGTGTCCAGAGATAAAACGTCACTGTATCTATCGTCCGGTTAACCGAAAACTAAGACATTCATTCACTACAAAAACAAATTCCCTACAGCCTGTTTCATCCAGTGTTAATATCCACCCCAAAAAGCCAGAAACGAGCGAGAAAAGCAAAGTTTGAGCCTACAGTAGTCGTAATTTCGGTCAGCGTTAGTAACAATGGCACAATGGCCCCCCATATGTATTTATATGTTTTATTTCCACCTTCAAATCAACAAGTGCTGGCGGGCACAGTGGTAAGGTTCTGAGTTACAAAGCAGGACTTCGAGGGTTCAAATCCAACAACCCCTCGTTTCCAAAAAAAAAAGGAAATAAAATAAATAAAAAGGGAATTAATGCACAAATTAATTAAATGAATTAATTAATTAGCGGTTTACAGCCCATTAAACCGAGTGACTTTGTCCACTAAATGCTATAACTCGTTCTGCGCTTGCGCGCATTCACGAGTTAAAAATCACGTAAGATGTTTTTGAACAGGTTTTTTTCGGTTCAAAATTGGATTATTTTCCCGTTTCATTGTCGTTTGGTAGTTTAGAAATCTTCATGGGGCGTAATTCTGAATCGCCTTTGTTTCCATAAGCAATTTACGGCGAAAAAAAGTCGGACTTTCTTCGAAACCAAAAATGCTTTCGCGTTCAAGTATTCGTGTACAACACGTTGCGTATTAGTGGGAATTTATATTCCAATCAACAACAACTGATCTGAATTTTCCTTTTAAGGACGGTGCCTCCTATTGTTACTGCGCATACGTTCTGCGCATAATTTCTCGCGTCATTAGCGCGCGCTCGAGCGCGCTGCACATACAGAACATTGC